>VZRO01001161.1:1081881-1110628 GCA_013397915.1 Daphoenositta chrysoptera | reverse complement strand
AGGGGCACAGGTCAGGGGCAGGCGGGGCAGTGGGAGGTGGGTTAGGCCAGGGCCATGGGCCAGGGCCACGGCATAGGGACACGGGCCAGGGTCAGGGCCACAGGTAAGGGTCACGGGCCAGGGGTCTGGGCCAGGGTCAAGGTTTAGGGTCAGATGCCGGGTCAGGGCCAGAGCCAGGGTCATGGGTCAGGGGCACGAGCTAGGGACACGGGTCAGGACCATGGTCAGGGTCACGGGTCCGGGTTAGGCGGGTCCGGGCCACGGGGTAGGGCCAGGGTCAAGGGCAAGGGTCACCGCATGGGGACACGGGCCTGAGCCACGGCAACAGGGTAGGGGCACAGGCCAGGGTCCCGGGCCAGGGCCACAGGCCAGGGTCATGGGACAGGGCGATAAGCTAGGGTCAGGGTCAGGGTCAGGGGTTAGGGTCACAGGGCAGGACCACAGGTAGGGGTCACAGATCACAGATCAGGGTCACGGCCCAGGGTCAGGGGTCAGGGTCACAGGTTAGGGGCACAGGTTAGGGGCACAGGTTAGGGTCACGGGCTAGGGCCACTGGTTTGGGTCAACCCTGAAGAATTGCAAGATTGTCAAGTATGTCACTTGATTACCAAATTACTTTACAATTACCAAATATATGATAATTTCTGACATGTATATGCTGGAAGATGCAATGGAAAGTCATAAAATGACTCAATTTCACCCATACTGAAGGGAACTCTGCCGCCTGGGAGCCTTCAGCTATGAAGGGAACGGAAAGACCAATAGGTTCTTGTATTAACCACAGATGGATAACATGACTGAAATACACTCAGAACAGCATCAGTCTTGTCTGCAGGGCACAATGTTTTCTTTAGTCTGTTTTAAACCACCTTTCTTTTTATTAATGGATATGGTACAATATTAATGTGGCTTTTTAATCAGATGTCAATGTGAGGTCTTGAAATATTTTAAATAAGTGTAGTAGATGACTAATATGCCCTTATAGCCTGCCTCACATTCTGTCTTAGTAGGAACTCAAGGCATTTTTCCATAAGTAAATATTAGTTCCCATTACTTAAGTGGGGAATATTGTCTTTCTGATACAAAAAGATAATTTTCTCAAAGCTGCTTGTAAGGTTATTAATTCTGTTTATCAAGAATTTTCAAACTCCCAGAAGTTTGGAACCGACTTTTACCCCTTGTAATATTCTGAATTAAATGTTTATATACATCCATTTTAATGGAACGTTTCTGATTTTAAATAGATGGATATGAATTCAAGATAATCCGGAATGTAAAATGCTTCTGCAGCTTTCTTGTCTGTAGTGTAATTTATAGGAATTGGGGAGTTCTAAAAATATATATACTATTATGTTGAGTCACTGGATGTTCTGCAGTCAGTTTAAGGTGGGGTCAAAATGTATTCCCAAGGCAGTTAAGTAAGTGTTATTTTTCTCTGCTCTGGCTTTTCTAAATCATGTAAAATTTTTTTAATGTTCCCACAATAAACCATGTAAGATATTTTCTTACATCAGAGAACAAGCGGACCCTCTCCTTTGCTTTACCATGGGAATAATTTAAAGAAAGATTTCTTTATCCTATTCAGGAAGCAAGCAGAAAGTTAAACAAGAGAAGTTCTGGGGCTTTTTCCCGAGGACATAACTTAATTTTAGGCTAGGAATGCTGATAAGCAAAAACATCAGCCTTTGACAGAAGTATCTTTTTCTTATAGTTTGAAAATACAGTGCTTTTCATAGAAAAATTTTAAAAGGGTGAAAAAGAACTTTTAAACAAAAGGCCTTTCATTTGATTTATGTTTCTTCAGCATTTCACATACTATTACTCAGGATCAGAGTTTAGCCTCTCTTTTTCTGATCTGTTCTATGTTCTTAGATTGTCTGTTTCTAATACTGAAGTAACTGGAGTTCAATTTCTGGTTTGCACCCATGGTACATACAATTAATGTAATTTCCTTTTGCCTAGTCTCTCAGCCTGAAATGGGGAAGTAGCTGTTCCCTTCTCCACAAGCTTCTCTTCTCTTAAAAGAAGGGAGCCTATTTGTCTTGAAAAGATAAAGTAGCAACTTAAATATCTTTTACATAAAATGCAACATCTGATCTCTATATTAATGTAAATTCCATATTGAAGTTCATGCTAAGTGCTGAATTTGGGTCACATGTCTTCTTGAAAAATAGATTGCAAAACAAGGAGGATTTAAAATTACCCTTTGAGTGTCTTGATAGAGCTTAAGGATTAGAACTAGAATGGACAAGTAAATATTGGGTGTTAAGCTGTCTCTGTGCTTAGACTGGTTTCCTGTGCCTTGTCCCCTGAGCCCACTGCTGATTTATTAGAGATGGTGCTAGTTTTGCTTTTATTGAAGGCAATGAAAGAGTTAAGGTTGACTTATACATTGAGCCCTTAACTAGCAAAGTGTTTTTCAGAGCATTGAATAATTTGCTTTGCCTCTATCACAAGTAGTATGTTTAGGGGTTTATCAGCTCCCAACCCATTAGAGGCTGAGAGCTGGGTAGGATTTAGAAGAAAAACTTTGTTATCAGAGGGGACAAATGCAGAGCAGTAGGCAGAAACTTGCATTGGTTCTCCCTGTCTCACATGAATTTCTATGGATAAATAACTTAAATCCTTGTGGAGTCAATGTCACCTGTTTCACAAAACATGTTTACATCCACTAAACAGAAAATAGTCTGACAAATGTCTCTGACTAGAAAAAGAAACTTTAAAAATACGAATTAATATGTATTGAAACCACCAAACTCAGAACATCTCAGAACATGCTCAGAACATCTGTAGGTGATTGAGTTTGACTTAGATTTAATTTGCACCAGCTTTGCACTTGGTCTTCAGGAACCATTCCTCATTGCAAGGAACTAACATCGAATTTAAAACCTTAGCAAGTTCACAATTCCTAAGGAATGTTGGTGGCTGATCAAGTATTGTAAAGAGTAACCAGCAGGCTCTACAATTCCACACATGCACAAGTATTTCTCTTAGTTAAGATTTTGAGTATTTATGATGCAAAGCAACAACCTTGCTTGATGACATGTGAGTCCTGTATAGGCACCCTGACTATTATCATATATTTTCAGGGAACTGTACCAAATTTTGTACCAACACTCAGTTTTGCTCTGTCTTTTGCAGGGAAATGGAATCCTTTTCAGTTTCCCTGTCTCCATTTTGTTTGTGTTTAAGACCAGCTGTGTCTCTGAACACGGTAACCAAGAGCAATAGTCTAGCTGTAGAATAGTGGGGGACTGGAACTGGTGGTTGTCTCCTTCATGCAAATCTGCTTGGTTTATGCATTGTTATTCATCTGCTTGGTTTATGCATTGTTATTCATCATAACAGTCTTCAACAACTTGGCTGTGAATTGTTCATAGCTGACTGCAGAACGTGAAACATAAGCACCTCTTGGGTCAGGAGTTTTGCCCACTGTAGCATCATAATGTAATCCTATTTGAACTATGGGTTTGAGAGTTTAATGCAAAGACATGTTATATAAAAGATGGATAACTGAATCTCCAGTCTTTGCACTTAAAGTGGAAAATAAGATCTCGCTTTGTTGTAAGAACAGGTATAAGCAATTATGCTGTGACTTGCATCCCGAGTGGGTGGAGGCAGCCTAAATCCTGAAGAGGTGTAGCGAAGGTTCATCTCTGTGCTTTGGGTTTCTTTGAACCTAGACTGGCTAGGCTTTGGGCAGATTTTGAGACATCTGACTCAATCCAAACTGCGGTAAATTCTGGCTTCCATCCTCAAACCTGTCTAGGTAACTCTGTAGTTCCAGGTAATTTATGTGAGGTGAAAAAGTGCAAGTTGGTTAATCCGTACACCAGTGCTGAAGATATGAAAATGTTTTGTGAAATACATAGTGGAACAACTATAGTTTGCATAGCCTTATTTTTGTGTCTCTAATCTCTGTAGATCTCTCTGAAATAATTTTTCCAAACAGACATTCCTTTCCATGAGAGAAGACAGCACTTCGGCTAAAATGGAAAAATACTCTTGTCAAGTTGGCTGGTTAGCTGTTCAATTAATATAGTCTTTAGCACTCAATGACATATATCAGAAGTTTGGTTGTTGAGACACCCTCTGAAAATTCCATGGATTTCAAGTGTTATCTGAGTGGCAGGTATAATCTCTTATTTTATTGTCATATGAATATAGAATTTGAATACCTGTGGTCTGAACTTTATGTAGAAAATAACTCCTACTTATTTGTGGAAAATGAGAAAAACTGCACATATAAAAGCAAAATCTATGGAGGGCAAAGGGTATTTCTAATAGTATTTTTTCCCATATAAATGTAATTTCCCATTAATATAAAAATACAATGTATTGTATTGTATTCCCATGTAATATAAAAATACATTATATAATAATACATTACATACATCATGTAATAATATATAATACATACATCACGTGATAAATATATACTATTATAAATTATTCTCTAATATTCATTATTTCACAGAATGTAACACTGCTGACTGTGTTTGCAGGAGTTACATGAAGTGCTGCAGCTTGAACTGGTATTTGTATACCATCCATATATACACGTATAGCAATTCATTTATATGCTTGTGTGTTTTGACCCGACTAAAGTAATGGGAGAAGGATTTTTGCTTTCCACAGAACTGCTGAATTTCTTCAATGCATTATACATTAAAATCTTTCAGATTGTTAATAGCAGCATAGAAAGAGGTGTGGACCTGCCTAAATGAGCCAAACCTTCCTTTATCGGGTGGTTTGTTCAAATGTGTCTCTGGAGAATTTTGTCATAGTTGCTGACTCTGGTATATAGTGGGTAGTTAAGCCACAAGTAAACATTACAGCTTTACCTAAAGGATAGGCATGAATAGCCATTAGTTTCACAGGAAGGGAGGAAATTACCCTTTTCCTGATTGTCAGGTAGTTACACGCAGTCTTTCCAGAGTGGATTTTAGTTGATGAGGTATTCAAACAGTGAGGACAAAGGAACAGTGAAGAATTACTTTTCAAAAAAAAAAAGACCTAACTATAAACAGCAGTAAGTAGTTGCTTTCTTGTGTTGTTCAGCTTAAATTAACCCTGAGACAAACTAAGTATCTTTTGTTTGACTTAATTTGCAAATTCGTGGTTTGTACAATTTAACTGAATTAGTGAACATTAATGGGATGTTGATTAGTGCTGAGATTATCTGCATATACTAATAGGCAACTTTATAAAATCCAGTGGGTATAATTGTCAGAACTATCAGGCAATTGTTGGCAATCCAGATAAATTAAAAGTTACTTTTGGGTTTTTTATTGCTTTGTAATTTGTGCTTTGGTTAATACTAGTAAAGAATTTCTGAAAGTTTTTCGCCTGTATATTTTTTCCCACATATCCTCTGCTTTTGTTTTGTTTTATAGGGTTAAAAAGCCCCCAAAGAATCAGAAGTGCTTTTAAAGTTAACTTGCTTTTCAATAGACCCAGTTTATTCGCTGCTGGATGACCCAATGTCTATTGCCTGTATGTTAATCCTCTCCTTTGTTCTTTTTCCATCAGGTATAAAGTAGTATTTCCCTGCTTTGCAAGCTCCACGTGCACTGTATGCTCATGAATGCATGTCCCTCTTCAGAGCTCTCTGGCATATTGCCATACTTAATGTAGAGTAAAAATTCCAAGACTTTGATAACTTACCCTGTTGAAAAAGCACAAACAACATGGCAAAATAAAATATAACTTCCAAAGAGAGAAAGGAGAAGACATGAAAGTAAACAAGGTGGTTTTTTTATTCACTAATTTTCTTCCAAGCATGTAACTTTCACAAAATTATCTGAAAAAATCACACTCAAATGATGTCAATGGTTAATGGGTTGCACAAAAGTATATATTAAAAAGCCGTGTAATTTGTAGCTCACCATTCCAATTTCACTGTGTCTGAGCATAGAAAGAACTAAAACAATGAAAGATTTAGAGCCTAAGCTTACATTCTTCAGGGATTTCAGACTTCTACTGTGGTTAATCAAAACTATATATGACTAAAATGCTGTATTTAGATCTAAACAGAAAACAAGCAGAACTAAGTCCTTTCAGATTGAATATGATTTTGTCTGTAAAATTCTGTTCTATTTTTTTTTTCTCCCAGGTATGTTACCATGCTGGTTATACTGTGCAAACTGGGTAATTGCTCATCGAAGCAAAAGTCCTATTCAATGTAAAAGGAGCAAATGCAGGTAGGACAGAGAGGTAGAAAATTCTTTTAAATGCAGTAATCTGCTGTTCTTGGAAAAAAAAATCTCGTTTCCTATGAAAACTTTCCTCTGCAAAATGACTTCTGGGCCTTAGCATTTCTTATTTCATTTTGGTGCAGTGGTAAGGAAGGGTGAGGAAAATTGCTATGTGGGGTCTAATCCTCCCTTGGTTCTGAAGGATGGAAGACCTGAGGTATCAACTCCAGTATATCTTAGAGTAGTCACAAACTTGTTTTAGTTTATGGTGAAGGAAACAGCCCCTTAAGGACAATTCCTCACTACCCCAAACTGCAAGAATCCTTTGCACTCTCCAGAATGCTCCCTGCATGGAGGTGAAGAGCATTTGGCAAATTGTGACTGTTTGCTGGGGTTTTTATCTTTTCTTGTGGATCATGTGTGGGGGTTATCTACCCAGTAATTTCCTCTTTTGTCCTGCTGAAATGGTGCTGCGCAAACCTTCAAATTAACTGCCTTACAATAACTAGATTTGGCAAAGTACCTAGAGAGACACAGACTCATGTGCCATTACGGGCAAAAAACCCCTCAGCAGATCTGCTGTTAAACGGTTCCTGTATTTACCCTATCCCAGTATTTACAAAAGAAGATAACTACTGTTAAAAGAGCTTTTATTAGTGAAGATTCACCAATCAGTTACCTAGAGAAAACAGAAAACCTTTAAAATACAAGAAATAAGCAACTGAGGTGCTTTCCTCAGGCAACACCCTCTCTTTGTCTTCATATATTCACAGGAATCCTGCTCCCCAGTCCTTTCTTCAGGGTCCAGGGGTTCTGTGCATAATCCCCATCCTCCTTTCTTGGAATTAGAGGCTTTCCCACTCATGTACAATGTACATGTATAACTTTAAACACTTTCAGTGTTTAAAGTTCTATTGGCAGAACATGAAGAACTGTCATGGAGGAAACACAAAGAAGACTAGTTTTGCTAGAAGTTTTTGGTTCCTGTTAAGAGATCTGTGGTCTGTGAACCTGAAGAGAGTTGCTTAAGAACTGGTAGCCTTGCTAACCAGATGCTGAAATCCCAGTCTAGCTGATCTCACTAAGCACTTCACTCTTCTGTGGGGGTTTTTTTTGATGGTTGGTTGGTTTGTTGAAGTTTCTTCATTCTAATTTTTCACTGGAATCAATACATTTGATATCTGGAAAATTTGGCCTTGGCTGGATTCAATCTGTGTGGAACATGTTACATGTTTTACATTAGGGACAGAGGAGTACCACTGTTAGATTATTGCTTCCACTGGCAGGGTAGACTGACAGATGCTTAGCTGATTTAAATTGGTATGATGAGTGTGGTACCATCAGAGTCAGATAAGCTATGATAGGTAGATACTAGTGGAATAATATTTACATTTTACTGACTGAGAAATTGAGCAACATGGTGATCATGAGGCCTGGCCACAAAAGCTCATCAGGCTCTTTACAGAACTGGGAATCAGGCCCAGCCACCTAAAATCCAGTTCAAATTCCTGACCAGTGTTATACTATCTGACAGAGAGAGTCACTAATTAGTGTGTTGAGGAGCTTACTTCTCTCTTACACACAAAAGGAGATTAATCTACTAATCCTAAATACCAAATGCATGTATCACACTGTGCAGTTACAAAATTATGCTTTCAGTGTGACCTTTTAAACATCTTTCAGCTCATTCAACATTATTTTCTATAAACCAGAGTGCTTACAAAGAAATACTGTTCAACTTCTTCTCTGCAGAACAAAAAGCAGCCCACAACTGTAAGGTCTCTTTGCATTCATCAGCCACTACATCTTGCTTGCTTGGACACTGACCAAAATGATTCATTCACATGTCTAACATTTATTTTTGGTGAAATACTGGGATTATACAGCATGGCAATATTTCAAAAATGGGTCTAGAAAACCAAGGGAAGTTGGAAACAACTTCCTCAGCTGAAAACAAACACGGCGTTATATCATTCTGCAGCTTTATTAGACAGAAGGCAGTAGCCAAGTGAAGCAGCTGGAATCACACTGAAGTCCCTCCGAAGTCTGCAGATCATTTCTTTCTTCCTTCTGCTACAGAGCTCACATCCCTGATTTATAGTGCCTTTTGTTTCAAAGAACTAAGCAAGGTAGGTCAAACTCTCTTATATTAAAATTATTTCTCTCTCTTCCTTTCTAAATAATGTGTCTCTACAGCTGCCACAACACTTGCAGGCAAACGCTGCAAGGTGCTATAGCATATACTAGCTAAAAGAGCTTCTTGGAAGAAAGAACATAATACTCATTTACTTCAAAGATTACTTTGAATCACCCCAGTAACAAGAAAAGATATGGAAGTGTGCATGAATTTAATTTTTAATTACTTTTGAATATGTTAACACACGCTTCAAGGAGCTTTATCATATCGGAGACTGGTAAGTGACCTTGACTTAAATCTCTCTCTGCCCACCGTGTCCCCTAGTGTGTTGGTTTTACTTTTTTTATTTGCTTAGAGAGAGTGTGTCTTCTATAGCTATAGCGATTTCCAGTATTATTAGTTAAAAATACATAGTTCTGATCTAAACAGATTCTAGAACAGAAACTGGAAATCATTCCAACTTAAATAGCAGGTTAACAGAACAGTTCTGAACAATTACAGTTCTGCAGAACTGTAAATGAAATAAGATTTCTGTGATCTCAGCTGGAAAGTGTGTGTGTTTTCCCTAACCATTGTGGAATAAGATAGGATATGGATCTGCCTTTAATTAAGTGTATTGGAACATGTTTCCTAGAAGTGACAATAAGATTTGAAGCCTTGTATACTACCACACAATGAGATAAGAATAGATTTCACCTCCTATTCACCCTTAGTGATAACAGTGTCATTGTCACCTGTTGTCTTTCTAAATGTGATCTTGTAAGCCAAACAATATCCCAGACCTGTTTTTGTGGACTTACAGGACACATATGCATTGAACATTGTCTGTTAATTAAAACACAGCTGAATAAAATTGTACCACTGAATAATATAAAATGCTTATTAATTCATAGTTAAGGACAAGAGATTGAGTAGGGGTATGTCAAGGTAAAATAGTTTGTCAGAGCAGATTTGTAGAAACTGATTTCAGGATTAATTTACTTACGATAGCTTACTTTCACTATCATCTTTCACTATCATCATATTGTTCTGTCAAGTTGAACTGGGAAATGCAAATATTTTGATAACCCAATTTACTTTTGTTTAATGTCACTGCAACTTCTGGTCAAATTTAAAACATTATCAGCAACTTTTGCCAGGCAGACAGGATAGAGGTCCTATCAAGTTTACTTCAATCCTAGGGTTTTTTTATGTGCCATTAGTGACACTGGGGTCCACTTCTGTTGAACTGAGAATCTCTTTTGAGTGTGGCACAGTGGAAGTTATTTGACTCTGGCGAATGAATTTATGGTTTGGATTCTCTAATTGTCTTTGTGGAAAAGGATCATAAGTCAGGGAAGATCTGTATAAGGATTCCTAGGCAGGATCTGATTACAGATTTTTACTGCATGGGTGAGGGCAGAGGAAAAGTGTTGATTGAAATAATGCAATTTCTATGTACTATACACTATACATTCTTTATTTTAATTTTAAGAATTTCTTTTTCTGCTGACAACCAAATGAGCAACTTCTGAAATGCTTAGATTTGTGTTTATTTCTGATAGATTGATTAAAGAGGAAAATTTATATCTGTTTCCTAATAAAGCCAGTTGCCTTAAAGAATTTTCTTCTCCTTGTGTTTTTTATGGGACACTTGAAGTTTTGATCTGTTGTAAGATATTAATTTTGTATTAGTAACTCTGCTATTCCAACTCCTAAGCAGCAGCTAGGTTTCCAGGGGATTGTAATCTATTGAATGGTCTTACTGTTTGCTTATTTATTTATTTTGTCTTATGGAATGTGCCAGCAGTTCAGCTGTCTCTCTTACTGTGGTGGCTGGTTGTCTGGCTAATTTGCACTCATTATTTCTGATAATGGTTTAATTTGTGTTCATTCAGTCTAAAGCTAGCAGTTTCATAACAGTGCAGGGCTCTGTTGTGGCTGGCTTTGCACAAGAGAGCTGACTGTGAGGAACAGTTTCTCGTGGCCTCTTAGCAGAAAAAGGGGATTGCCGTGACTGGGGTAGGCAGTGTCCAAGAGACATTGGTTCTAGAAGGGGAGATGACATCACGTGGAGATGAACTCTCTCACACTTGCTTTCGCTTTTATGCTGTGCTTGAGGCTCTTGAGACAAAAAGAAGTCCTGTGTCCTCAAAGGTAGCATATAATACTTCCAGGGGAGCTCAGCTACTTCTGTGCTCTTTGGATCTTCAGTATGTTCCAGAGGCTGAGGACCTTAAAGAAGGAGCGTATTAGCCCATGGTTGCTTTTTTCCAAAGGGAATTTCTGCTGGCTTGTTGCAGCCCTCTTATACCTGGCCCACCATTTTGCTGCAATTCTTCAGATAAGCTGAACAGACCTTCTGCAGATACAATAATTTTTCATTACTGGGCTCAGAGGGAAGATGACAAAACCCATTGCTACAAGTTAGGTTTGCTTGCAAGGGTTATCTGCAAAGACCAGCACTGTAAAGTCTCCAGTTCTTGCCAGGGACATTAGCTAACAAAAAGTTTGTAACGTTTTCCTACTTCTCTTCCTCTACCCAGGCTCTCTTGTCCCTTTTTGATAGTTCTTGAAGGGTGTATTTCAAGAATCCCAAGGCACAAGTACTAAGAACAGCATCTTCTCTCTCTATCCACAGAAGATATTTGCCTCTTTATTCTTCTTTCTGAATTCTGCTTCCAACTCTACCTTCAAATTTACTGTTTGGCTTTGGGCAAGATACGTCTCTTCCTTTCCCTACTCTTCTTGTATTTCTTTATTCTGTTTAATTATAAACAAAGTAGGAATTGTCTTTCATTATGTGCTTACAATGCCTAGATCCAGTGAGGCTTTGATCACAAAGACTAGGGCCTTTGGGTACTTTCCCAACATAAAATACTTGCTTCTTTCAGCAAGTGTGAGCCTGGCACACAAGTTTCATTCCCTTCTGAGGCCTTCTAGAGGAGAGAAAGAAAGTGATGTAAGTAGTAAGGAGTAGTAAGTCCTGTACAGTCAATGTAACTCCACTTTCTACACTCCTGTCTCTTCTTTCTAGTGATCCCCTTTTAATTCAGCCCCACATCCTTTTAATGAGATATTTTGGAAATGTTAAGAACCATTGCCCATTTAAGAAACCTGAGTAATGTTAACTGAGGGTGTTGCACCATATCTGGCAGGGTCAAGTGAGAAGTGATTTGCAAAAGTAATATGGGAAGCCTGTAAAACCAGTATTTCCAAGCTCCTAATTTAACACCTTAATCATAGGTGCCATCTATTCCTCTCAGTGCTAGGGAGTGTTCCCAATGCCATGTTAGGGAGATGGATAAATACCCAGTCCTCCTGAAACTGTGTTTAACAACATGAATTTTTCAGTTTTGCAGAAATAAAGGCAGTACTTATTATAGACTTGGTCTCAAAGTTAAAAAATACCTTTATATACCTCATACCTTTGTATGAGTAGGAATATTAGAATAACACTGATACAGAAGTAGACACCCTTAATCTACTGTACATAGTGATCCTAGTATATTAACTGTGAGGACATAATAAAGTATGTTATCTGAAACATTCCAGCTGATGAGATATGTACTAGTAGTATTTTGGAATTGCATGTTCTGATGCAAGACTATGTGTCAAGAGTAAAATAAGCATAGCAATATTACATTTATGCTAGAAGAAACTGCTGGTGTATACTAATGAGGAGTAGAATAAACCTAGGAAAACAGAGATCAATTTAGAGGGCAGTACACAACCAAGCATATTGTAATAAATTACTAGGAAATTAATCTTTGAAATTGAATAGGGTATAAGAAGGCATATTAGAGGAATGAGTTGTGGTGCTAGTTTTCTCTGGGGTTATTTCTTAACTCTTCTTGTTAAAAGGACTGTAAATATAGCAGATTGTAATCTATTTTTTATCTGTTATTCGATAGGTATTTTGTATCTTGCTGGAGAGAGTGTACTTTGGGGCTTTTTCTGTAATGACCTGTCGCTACCCTGCAATACATTTAGAATGGTTGTTGTCTAATATATGTTTAATTTGCCTTAGTCTGCTGAGGCAACTGCAGAAAAAATCTCTGCATTTACTCTGTATCCTCTACTCTCACTTTGCTACTTTTTCTTAGGAGGGAGCTGTGATTGAAGCATTTGTTTGTTAAAACAGTACAACCATTTAAAAAATATGCTCGGAGCTGCATGATGTAATGATCTCATGAATGCTAGTCAAAATATTCTTTCATCACAAATATATGAAACAGTTGCAAAGTAAAAATTCCAAGTAATTTTTGCATGAAAACCTTAAAAAGTCGTAATTAATTAGAAACGCAAGCATTCATTATCCCATCAATCCAGTCACTGCAGAGCTGAGGCACTTAAATTTTTTTAATCAGATATCTCCGTACTCTAGGTATGTAGTGATGGTGGCTTGTAGCCAAAGAAAATACTGCTGGCCTTTGAGGAGGAATAGAAAACACGTGAAGCTTCCATGGAACAATACTTGGTTAGTGTGTTATCTCACAGCCAGTAGGTGTACCTGCTGGGCTCTGTCTCTGAGAGCTGTGCTTAATGGCTCTGAGGTGTGTCCTGGGGCTGCAGACACAGGGCACCGGGTGTGACAAGCAAAAGGTGGAAATCCAGGTTGCTTTTCTCTTCCATGCAGAGGAAGCAGAAGCGAAGAAGTAAGGGCTGCCCAGGTAAGCGCTGTCTTCCTCCACCACAATGGACATTCTGGCACAGAAGGGAGCCTCCCTTAAGGAAGGGGAAGGTCTCCCAGAGGTGAAGCTGTGGTTTCTTCACGTCACCATGAGATAAGGGACAGTGCTAAGTTTGAGAAAGGAGGATAGGTTCAACTGTGGTTGAACCACTGAGCAGGGACTCTAGATTTAGCACTTGGTTTGATCAGAGACTTCCTGTAGGTCATTCTCAGCATTCTCCAGTAAACCAGACTGATGATACTTCTCACTTGAACCTCATTCAGTAGGGGTTATGTATACTGAAGCATTACAACTGCTTATGTAAATACTTTGCCAGTGCTGACACATACAATACTTAAGACAATTTTTAAATCTCAAGTGACACTGTTTAGCTAAATGTCTTTTTTTTTTTTTTTGTAAAAATACTAGAATTTTTTTCTCTAAAAATGGAGCTACATTTGAGTGTATCACAGATATGACCAATCATTTTCCTGACTCTGATGTACTATTTTTGTGATTACATGATTTGCAGTGGCTACAGCAACTTACATTCCAAAGGAAAATTTAAAAATACATTTTTACTTTCAGCTGTATTAACAGAAGGGAATAAGAGCAGAAACAAGTCTTAACTATGGAGTTATCAAGTGCCCTCCCCTTCACCAGTGCATATCCTGGGGACATCTGGGTTTTTTTGTCAGCTTTGGGAATGGGAGACTTGGTGCTTGGGATCAGCATGAAAATAAATCAGTTTTGATGATCCACAGGTGCTGGTTGCAGACATTTATCAGGTACCCGATTGTGGAAATGGTACACTGCTCAACTGCAGCCATTGTCTGGAAGATATTTTATATTCAGGCCAGAACTACTGTGATACTTTTCCTACTACAGCAACCTTATTTAGATATAAAATTGGATTTTCCATTATTTGTTTCACATTTCTGTGTCAGCAGAACTGCTGGTCTCTGATCATACCTTTACCAGTACTAACTGAGTCTGTGCTATACGGTTTTGTTAATCCCACTGTAACACTCACTCTGTAAAATGTTATGAGGCTATTATCTGGTCAAATGACTTCAATATCACAGATGAGGTGGTATGTTATGACTAACAGGGTCATGTTTGGCCTTGCTCGAAGAAAGTTGGTTTTGGCCTAGGTTTTAGGAGATGTCTAGCTAGTACATTACAAACACATTTCTAACACTGCTTCACTGAGAGACATGATGGAGAATGATTATTATTTGCATTCCTTTCTTATCTGCTAGAACAAATACATCTATATTGTGGCTCAAAAAGGTTTCCAGTCACATGTCATATCTGTTGTGACCCATTCTAGTTATTGAATTTAGGATGACATATAGAGTAATTAGGTTACCATATATCTAATGACCATTAAAAGGATAGTCAAAAGAACAGTTGTTTGTGTACGTGTCTGTGAAAGAGAACATAGACACAAGCCTTGATTCTGCCTTTGTGTATACTAGCTTAAAATGCTTGTTGCCTGGTAGCTTTGTCTGCAGGGCCAACTTTAGGCTTAAACTGTAGCACAGCTAGGATTTAATTTTGTAGTATGAGTGTATCAGGATCCTCCTGCTATAGGAATGTTTCTGCATAGGGCCAAGTGGTTAACTTGGCTTTGTCCTTTTGAGGGAGAAAACTGAGTCTATGACAGTCTGTAATTTCATCAGTATTCCTTGTGTGTTCTAGAATCTGTCCTATGTCTTTGTAAAACACTTGCCAGAAATACATATGTACCTCTAGTGAATTTGCTCAGCCTTCTGAGTTTTGAAATTTACAGATAAACTATCAGGTGAATTTCATGTTCATGTTCTTGAAGCTAGGTAAATTCAAAATTTGTCACCTCAAAAGTTCCAAGAAAAAATTATGAGGGCTTTCAACTGAATTCAATACCTGGACAAACTTGCTGCCACACAGTATGACAAGCAGGCTTTAGGTGACCTTTTGTGAAACTAGTTGTTCTCCAACTTTTGACTCTTGCAAATGACAGAAGTTGAAGTGATACAATCAAATAAGCTTTCCTTTAGCCACAGATAATACACATGGAATGTGATGTGTTGACAATTGTTCAAAGGGACATTGATAAGAGGGTTTGTGTAATATCTTCCCTTCGTGAAGTGAACTGTTGAGACAGCCAACTCTCCAAACTGTAATTTTCCTAGTAAGTCAAGACCCATTACTGTGACCTCTGAAACCAATTTAGCTGGCTAGAGGCTCTAAACACTGTTTATCACACTGAAAAAATAGTTTTGGGGACTACCACTCAAATATTTGTGTTAACTTTTAACTAACATAGACAATTAATAAACTCTTCCCTTTGACCTTTCTGTAAAATTCAAGGACCAAATGTGAGAGAGAAGGGTTGTGTGGGCTGAGCCTGAATATGTGGTATAGACTGCTAGTGTAATTCGGTTAGGTCCTAACTTGTGTGGTGCCCAGGGAACTTTGAACCCCCAGGAGGACTTTGCTTCAAGTAAAGTGGGTGGAAATTGTACCTTTTTTTTTTGTTTTCTTCTATTTTAGACTGAAAACCCAGTGTAATTTAATTCCAAAGCTGTTCCACTGACCTCAGGGCTGAGGTGTGGAGAGGTCAAACGACTTCCCCTGGTCAAACAGGATGCATGTGGCATAGCTGTGAATAGATTCCAAAGTACTGGTCCCATGTCATAACTGTAAGGCCATTCTTAGTGTGACAAGAGCTGTTCTATTTTAGGCAGATCCAATCGTTCGTCCAAGTTGTCATTATGGCTTAACTATAATAGTGGCAGAGGACACGAACTCTAGGTACTTTTAGTAGAAAGCTATGAATATGTCAACTGATATCCAAGTCTGTAATTCCCTACTGAAATTCAGACAAAGACAGTTCATTCAACACGCAGTGAAGTCTCTCACCAGCAGTTCTGTGGCTTTGTATTTTAGAAATATTTCCTGATGATCTGTATTTCTTGATAATTCTGCTTTCTGTCCCAGGCTCTAAAAGCACCAAGTGGCCATCCTGTGATATTCCTATGAAGTAATTTAGTAATTAACTTCTGTTCTATAGAAGAGGACAGGAAATGAAACCTCCTGGTCAACTATTTTCATAATTAAGCAACTGAATCAAGGAGGCTCAGTTTTCAGAGCTGCTTGTGGCTCAGCAAACAGGAACGGACTCGTCAAGCAACTGCTGAGCATACACTTTACACAGAGTGTTTACTATTTAAAATAAAATTTTCAAAAAAGGACAGGATGAAGTCTAAACTTGGTTATATTAATCCATATGCAATATAACACTGTTCTGTAACCTGTGGCTGCTCCCAAGGCTTATTGGCAGACCTCTAACCACACTTTCCTGTTTATTGAAAAATGTTTTCCATGCACTGGCTCCCCAGACCGGCAGACACTGAGCCAGTGAACTGCACCAAACCTCCCTTATCCTTTTCTACTGAGCCTCAGTTTGCAAACAGGTTCATGAGAATTTTTGCAGCTTGGAAAGTAAGCCATTTGTCAAAGATCATACAGGAAATTAGTGTCAGAATAAGGAATACAATTAGATTTCTTCACAAGACCTAGACTTGAACTGCAAGACAGTTCTGACTCTGGAAATTTATTAATTTCAGAGCCATGTATGAAGAGATAATCCCATATGAATTATGGTTAATGGAAAAAAGTCTCTGTCCTCATTGATGTAAAGCAGTATAACTCCACTGACAATCACTTACTGCTTGTCTTTTTTCAGGACAGGGCTTAATATCATGAGTACTGCTATAGAAGTGCTTCATATATGTCAATGTCAGATGTAAGAGTTTCTGGGCTTTGCAAATATAATTGTCAGTCTTTGCTGAGCCCTAACCATAGAGTCTAATTTCAGCATCTGTGCACTGGGAGCAGCTGTAAACAATGTTCCTTCTGCTTTTTTACTCCCACTGCTAAAGAGTTGCTGCATTGAAGACTAGAGTTAGAGATGAGGAAAAATATAAGCTTGGAAAAATAATTGCATTCTAAAGGTGTGCTCTTTCAATGGGGTTTTAAACTACAAGAGGCTTGGGAAATATTTGGCATTTATTTAGGTAAGTGTTTTTTCTCCTGCTATACATCATCTTTAAAATGCTACATACAAAATTAACAATGTTGGGCAGCGAGCAAATGTTTATCATTGTCATTACAGTAGGAATTTTTTTTTGTTTAGTTGCATAAATTTTATTTGAAGTTACAGTTTTCTGTATAGGCAAACCCACTTAAAAATCCAGTTATTAACCTGACTGTCCTCTGAAACTGTCCAAATGTAATGTTCCAGATGTTAGTGGTACTGCTTCATGTTTATACTCTTCTCTCAGCAGCTGTTAAGCTATTTGAAAAAATTACTCAGATGGGTGGTAGTGGTATTTGATGCAGAATCCACCCCCAAGGGACATGTAATTACATAAATGCAGCCCAATAAGTATCATTTATCAGGACAGCAAACCAAATAGCATTCCATCAGCCTGATGTAAATCACAAATGCTATCATAGCCTCTTGACAGAACAGGCTGTGCTGACTCTTAATACATATTTTTTTAATTAAGAGATATAAAATTACACAACCTTTTTTTTTCCTTCCTTGTCTATCCATCTACAAATGAGAAGTCTAATCCTGCTAATGCGTGTGCACATGCGTAGCTTCACTAGTGTGAGTAATCCTTTCAAACTGAGTGAACTACTTTTTGGAGAAAAGGTAAGTACATGAATACAAGTTTGCAGATGTGGTTCTGCAGGCAGTGTGCTCTGGAGACTGTTCTCCTGTTGTCCTTAGCATGCTATAATTAATGGAATTACAGGAATGCAGGGCCGAGTTCCAAAAGCGCGGACTGAATTTTGGTTTCGGAATGGAGGCAGCACTCAGAAATTTAGTGGTAAGATAATTCATAGTACAGTAATTGGCTGCTCTCAGGCACAGGTCTTCAGTGCAGCTGAGTCCAGCCAAACAATTCAGCTTTAAATGATAACAGAGTTTAGAAGAATAATTGCTTAGCGCATTGCAGATACTTTTGTCTGACTGTGGCCACCTGTGATGAGCTGCAGCTTTGTCTATACTGTGAAGTAAACACTGTGAAATAATACTGTGAAATAACTTCTGACTGCTTTACTTTTCTTTGTTCAAACTCTATTTCCTGTCTGTTTTCCCATTAATTTCTTTTTCTTCCCTCAGTTTTGGTTTATATTCCACTTTCCCCTCCCCCTCCCCTTTCCTCCCACCCACAGAAAAAATTTCTATGTGAAAAATCATGCTGTACTTGTAAGTTCCAGAGCTTTTGCAAGAGAAGAAAACTGAGAAAATTCAGTAATTCGGTCTTAAAAAAAAATACACACAAATAGTTTCATTTATAGCTCTTAGAGTGTGTTTTATGTTCATGGGAACCTTTTTTTCTTTAATCTATTACCTGTGTCTCAGCTCACTAGTGGAAGAATACCACAGCTGTATGAATTATCCCTGCAATATGTTCTGTATGTTTCCTTCTCTACATCCTTTGCTGTGTTAAGGAAATCCAATATGTTAAACATGCCTGAAAATCATTATTTCTTGATACAAAGACATACATGAAAGAGATGAACGTTTAGTTGCTGGAGAAATTGCTGTCTGTCCTTTTGTTAACTATAATTTGAGGAAGGGATGGTGGGTGTAATTTTGTAAAACATGGCTTCCCAGCATTTTTAGTGAACTTTTTTTTGCTACATAGATGTCTGATGCTCCTCTGATTTTATGCAGATATAATCCATAAAACTTGCTTCACATAGGAACAGAGCAGTAAAGTATGAAACCTGACCAGAAAAGAATAGCAAAATCATACTTCAGTAAAACTTTGCATCTGGTCCCCAAGAAATTTATCAGTGATACTGTGCTCAGTGCTGTCTGTTAAGAAATTAATGTAAGGAAAACAGTTCTTGGAGATTTCAGCGCTGTTTTGATTAGAACATTTCTTGAAATGCCTGTGACCAAAATTCTTCACGAGCTCTGTGCTAGCAACTGATAGATAAAAGGTGATAGATATGCCAAACTAAGGCAATGCTTATGGTTTATGACCAAGAACTTGAAAGAATTGCAGTTTACTATTTACAGTGCAGTAAAACATTTCTCCTTTGACCATTTAATTTCTTTTCTTCCCCAGAAAGCCACTCTCCAACATGACATTTGAAGATTTTGATAACTACTCTTATTTCTACGATCTGTCTGAGGAAGATGAATCACCCCAGTCCTCCCTCAGCATCTCCCATATTATTTCCCTTTTCTTCTACAGTGTGGCATTTCTGCTGGGAGTGCCAGGTAATGCCATTGTCATCTGGTTTATGGGCTTTAAGTGGGATAAATCTGTTTCCACACTCTGGTTCCTGAATTTGGCCATTGCAGATTTCATTTTTGTTCTCTTCCTGCCCCTCTATATTACATATGTGGCAATGGGCTTCCACTGGCCTTTTGGAAAGTGGCTGTGCAAAATGAACTCATTCATTGCACTACTTAATATGTTTGCCAGTGTCTTCTTCCTGACATTCATCAGCCTTGACCGCTACATACGCCTTGTCCACCCAGTCTTTTCCTACAAATACAGGACTGTAAAGAACACCCTCATTCTGAGTGGGATCATTTGGATGTCAGCTGCAATTATTGGTGGCCCTGCCTTATACTTTAGGGACACAGCTACAGTTCTCAACAATGTCACCATTTGCTACAACAACTTCCATGTGCATGACCGAGAACTTATTTTGCTGACACATCACATTCTCATTTGGGTGAGGCTTGCATTTGGTTACCTCTTTCCTTTAGTGACCATGGTCATTTGCTATTCATTGCTGATTGTCAAAGTGAAGAGAAGAACTGTATTGACTTCTAGCAGGCTTTTCTGGACCATCATTGCTGTAGTTGTAGCTTTTTTTGTCTGCTGGACACCATATCATATATTCAGCATTGTGGAGCTTTCTGCTCACCATGATGAAAACTTGCATGACTTACTACAGGATGGCATTCCCCTCTCCACTGGCCTTGGTTTCATCAACAGTTGCCTCAACCCAATCCTCTACGTTCTGATTAGCAAGAAGTTCCAAGCCCAGGTCAAGAGCACAGTCTCTGAGGTGCTGAAGCTGGCCCTGTGGGAGGTGAGCCGCTCCGGAACAGTCAGCGAGCAGCTGTGGAGCACAGACAACGCGCCTGCACACTATTGTGAAACTGCCCAGTGACTGCTCTGGTCACCAGCTCTCTCCAAAAGAGCTGACAGGAGATTTGGAAGTGTTCTTGACTTCACATCTGCCAGTCAGATGTGTATCTTTGCATATACAGTTTTCTGTAAACAGCTGGCTTAATTGCACTTGCGGCTTTAATTGAAAGGTTTTTAAGGGACACATGATTTGGGTGTGTGTCCTTGCAATGCACATACAGCCTGAACTCAAAGTTATAGCTGGAATTACTCTCACTGGGCTTCTGATGAGGAATGTTGTTTCAATCCTGTTGTTTTGCTGTGGTTCCATACCTCATTGATATCAAAAGAACACATAATAAAAATATTCCTCCTTGCCATTGCTGATATGCCTCTTAATTGAGGCATTCTCATCCAAGAGGTTGTGGCCGTACATCACTGGGTCATGAGTCTCCTGATTGCCTACTACTGCCTCAAGGAGGAATCCCCTGGCTATGTCCCACCTAAGTGAAGCTATCAGTGGCTTCACTCTGCAGCTGGAGAAGAATCCCAAGACAAAGAACACTGAATTGCTGCCTTCTATTGTCAAAAAAGAAAAATATGGAGATAAAGAGCATTGGGAGATTACAAGTTTTGTCTTATACTCAAAACTAAGACAGGAGACCCTGTGTTTTCTGGTCACTTACTGTATTTTTATCACCAGCTGAGTGCAAAATACTGACCAGATGTTTCATATAGGTATTAGGCTCATTCAAAATGTGCAAAGAATTAGTGAAAATATTTCTTACAGCTTCTGTGCCACACTTCTTTTTCTATGTTTAAAATTTTAGTCCTACAGAGGTTTAAAACTATTGATTGCTCTGTTTTGCTCTTTCAAGCAAAGATACAGAAATAATATAACATTTTGTTTGCCTTAATGTCAAGCTTAAAAAAGTGGGTGGAGCGCATTCACCAGTATTCTGTTACAAGTCTGTAGCCAAATTCGGACTTCTTTTCCAAATAAGAGGCAAGACAGTTCATCCAGGAAATGGAGTCCACTCCCACAAGAAAGATGAAGTAGTCCCAGTTATGCTGTATTCTGTTCCAACTTGTTGCTTGCTGCAGAATCACTGCACTACATATATATATTTATGCTATGTGGAGTGAACCAATTTCTGATGCAATACCACTTAACTAAAAAGTTGAATGTGGGACTAAACTCCACTGAGAGTAAAGCATAGAGCTTTGGGTAAATTTGAACTGGTTTTTCTAGTTATTTTTTTTAGTTATTGGCCTATGCATATAGAATAAAACCGCCTTTCAGATAATTTACCTAGTTTATATGGCCTGCCAACACAGTAGTAGAATTTATGCTGTAATTGAGACCTTATATGTAAATAGATTTGCTTTTGTATAAAAAATACATAGGTATGCATGAGCACATCCAATATTGCCAGCTGCACAAATAGAAACAGCCTGACTGTGGTCTGTAACTATTTCACTGGGCTCTGGTTTCAGAGTCTGAGGGAGTCAGGCAGGATCAGTGGAATTTCAGTGTATTTCCCTTTGGGCTGGAAAGCTGGTAAGCAGCATTCTTCCTTTGAGTCATTTGCTGCCTGGTACATAGTTGCTCATCACAATATTTTGGCACCGTGAATGTGCCTAAATCAAACATTTTGCAGTCTTTCTTCACATGTTCCCTGACATCTTTCTAGGAATGATGTACTCTCCTGACTGTAGTCCAAGTGAAGTAATAAAATTTTGTTGTTTCCAAAGAGCGTGTTCATTTGATCTTCTTAGCAGCAATGTCTGGTGACTGTCTTTTCTTATAACAGCTCCTTCCCAAAGATTTTGGAAGGTGAAATCAAGCCCTGTCCCTTTCTCCTATGGGATTTAAGGTCCATGTCAGCTTTCTTCAGCTGTGTGCACACACATGTTCCTATATACGGCACAGAGTCTGATTTTCAAATGGAGGAGCATATTTGTCTCATCTGGCATAAACCATCAGAAACTCTGGCCTGAAGCAGACAAGAGAAGGAGAGAGGATAGAACTGAATAAGGCCTAAATCAGCCTTGATCTATGGCATTAAGTGGATTATCAATTGTGCAATGTGACTGCTACTGTTCACACCAAGATCAGTTACAGCATTATCTAAATCATTTCTTCAAGAGTAATGCAAGATATCTAAACGAAACAGATAATGCTCTTAGGTTTCTGTTTCCAAAGAGTCTCCGAAACAATACCAACAATTCTATGCTGCCTGGACTGAGGAATGCTCATTCAACTCACCACAATGGAAAAAACGGGTCAGAAAAAGGAATCTGCGTTATCATGAAAAGAGATACTATAGAAATAGCTATTGACACATTTCATAATAGACAGGTTCTAGTGACTTTTATCTTCTTACTGGACAGTTTGTGTTTCTGAAGGTTTTTATGTAGACAAGTTTTTGTTAAAACTCTTTTCCCAGTATTCCTGTATATCACATGTTGAAGTTACGGAATTTTCTACCAATCTTTCTGTTCCAGGGTGCACTTGGGATACTTACCTCATTTACTCCAGGGTGCTGGGTTTTCACAGGCACAATGACACAGTAATATATCAGCACATACCCAAACACTACACAAAAACACCTAACATAAATATAAATGGATTGAATGGAATTCTCTTGCCCACATGCCTACCTATTTTCTCTCTAGGAAAAATGACCTCTCTAGTTTTTTTTTTGTTTGTTTTGTTTTGTTCCTGTGCAGCAGCTTTCCTTTTAACATCAGAGAAAAAAAAAAAAAAACAAACCGCCAAAACCTAAGACACAAAAGAAATCTCAAGAACCAGAGTTTGTAGTGCATGCTTAGCATAAATGTAACAGACACAAATCCAGCCTGGCAGGTCACTCAGTGCTGTATTTTAACAAAGTTACCATCTATAATCAAAACGTCCACTTAAGGCTTTAATATGAAGGCCAAGAAAACAGTATCACGGTAAGGAGCACATGGAATGGGAGATCAGAAACAGTGATGGCCAAGATAGTAAAACCTGTATTTTTGAGGCAGAATTTTTAATAATTTTTTTTTCTTATATGGCATTTGCCAATTTCTTGCCTTTAACAGCACCACAAGAAAACTGGTAAAACTAAGGTACATGATTTAGCAGAAGCAACAGCTAGAGAATTGCCACAGAAAGGGTACTGTTTAGGAGTTAGGTTTATGGGAGGTGGCAAGTGAGCCTGTAGCAGTACTCATCTTCAGAACTTTAACTGTGCTTTAAGCCCCTAGCAGGCAGATTTTTTTTTCTGAGACAAATTATAAACAAAGTTCTTACATAATCTGAATTAGGCAGACCTTTAAACAAGGCGAAAGAGGACCTGCTGTGCCAGATAACCACACAGATACTCTGTGAGAAAAACAACAAAAAGAGTTACTTAAGCTGCTGCTGTCAGGCTTTGCCACTGGGCATCTTCATCTCAGAGGGACCAATGTGGCACATAAGTCTTCCATTTCACGGTCACGATAAATCCTGTCAGTCCAATGCAAGGCCTAGAACTGTGAATTTGTCTAGAAGCTTCACAACTTCAACAGCTTTTTAACTTTTTAATCATTCCTATGGATAGATTTTGGGAAACAATTTATTCCTGATAGGTTCTTCAATTGTTAAAAAAAAAGTCAAAATCAATCTAGAAACCAATCTGGAACCAAGTAAACAGCTCAAACTGCTGTTAGTTTCATTGCTTTTTGTATCCTGTACGTGTTTGCATTTTCAGGGATTTTTTTCTTGTTGAAGTCACGCTCAGGTGTCAGGTTTCTCACTAAGTCAGCCGGGCGCCTGCAGTGGCCGTGCCACCGGGGCAGCGCTGGGCTCGCGGCGCCCCCCCGAGGCACCGCCCGCAACGCGCACGGAAGCGGCTCCTCATCATTGTTTGCTGTGTAATTGTCACACAACTCGACGTTATTTCATTGCAAATGTTTTCAAACCTCGCCCCCACCAAAAAAAAAAAAAAGCTCCACGTCATAGAACAGGTGAGAAGGTACCAGGGTAGTCCCAGGCCTTCTCTCCAGAGCACTGCAGCCACATAGAACTCAGCTTTTTCTCCCTCTCACTGGAGTTTTAGATTTCAGCAAAAGCCATGATGTATTTGGTTAGTCACCACCCTTACCAAACAAAAGGAATTCGCTTACCCGCTAAAATGTTACTTGCACTTTGACTGAGCACTGCTCTTTTCCCCTAAAGCCATCCCTCCATCCACAGGAATTACAGACATTTCCAAAGAATAAATTTCCTCCGCAGATGAAGCAAAGGGCATTTCAGTATTTTAAAGCCATGGTAATGTCACCTCTTAAGTGATGGTATATGTAAATTTTTTGGTTTCACTACTCATGCTCTTGGGTACTACAGTGAGGTGTCAGAGCAACCTTAAAACTCAGTTTCAGCTTCTACTTTACCCATTAAGAAAATATTACATTTGTGAGCTGGATTCCTCTAAGATTTTGAATTAAGCACAGACACTGCACATTTTTTGCAACATTTATTCTAGATATATCAAGACTTAAATCTTATTGAAAGCAGCTACATCCATTGATTGTACATAATCTTCAAAAGCTGTTATTCTCTCTTCCAGCATATCTGTTCCAACTTTATCATCTTCAACAACACACTGGATCTGAAGCTTTTTGATACCATAGCCAACAGGTACTAGCTTGGCTGCAAAATAAAAAAGGCATTTAGTACTCCTTAATTGGTGGAATCTCTTAAAAACACAGATCTAAGAATGAACTGACTAAATTAATTTGCAGGAATACATAGAAACAGCCTTTGTTCCACATTATGGGCCATCTAATTAACAACCCAGCATTCGTTACAAGTGATTGAAAAAGGGTTTCTTCCTGTGGACCTCTCCCCACCTCCCCAAACCAGTGATGTGGGTGGTATAGGTGCTTGTTTGCTGCCTCAGGAATTGTACAGGGAGATGCAGGACAGCAGAGCTGAAGTTACATAGCTTTCAAAACCTGTATTTGGATCTTAACCAGGCTGCTGCACTAATGCACCTCTTCTGACCACGTAAACACACTGAAGTTACTGTAGTATTGCAGCTCCCCCATTTTAGTCACCTACATTTCAGAGATCACCGACAGGGACCACAAGTCCAGCTGTTCATTCACCATCCCAAGGGACTGCACTCTCCCTGCTCTGTAATCTCCCCATACTTACAAGATCCCCAGACCAAGCCATCTGCTTGAATGCTTCGAACACACTCCTCTAGTTTGGCCATGTCTGTCTCATCATCCCAAGGTTTCACATCAAGCAAGATTGACGACTTGGCAACAACAGCTGGTTCTAGGGGAAGAAAAGCACCATGAAATGGAAGGAATCTTTAAACAACTCATGAATATACTTGCAAACTAGTTTTACGAGAGCAGCTTATCCAATTTCACAAACAAGGATCTGCTCACATCGCTGTGACAGGCCTCTGGCAACAAGGTACACTTCTGAAGTACTGCAGCTGTGTACACCCCAACTTTCAATACATAGATACATTGTGTTCTTGAGAAACAGTCCCGTCAAACAACACACACTTAAGTAGCTGACAGTGTCTGTTACATAGGAAGTCCTTCTGAGAAGACCTGAGAAGGAGCTTAACGCTGTGTAACAGTTTATTTTCCACAGAGGGAATACTGCAACTGCTTCAGTTCTGAACAGTTCCAGACCAGTAGCTGTGGAGTAACTTGCATATTGCAGCAGTTTCTAGAAACCTTTAAAGAAAATCCTTGAGTTATCTCCATTTATGTAGAAAGCTCAGTCTCTGGAAAGAACAAGCAGAAGGAGTGTATGAAGCAGAACAAAAAGCATGTTAACATTCCCATTTGTTATAGGAAGGCTGAGCTCACAGGCAATTCAAGTGAAGCCAATTACTCCTGTCTCATTCCAGTCAAGCTGATCTATTATTACAGTTAATTACTCTTTCTAGCCATCCTGTTCAAATGTATGAAAATTAACTCAAGCATAAAAGATTAGGAAGTTCTTGGCATGCATACATACTTTTGGACTTCTTTGATTCATACTGGGCCAGACGTTCTTCCCTCAGTTTCTTTGCTTCTTCACTTTCCTGACAGAGAGATTTGCAGTTAGAGAAAAGCACCAAACCCCCACATCCCCAAAGCACTACCAAACTGACTGGCATCTACTCAGATAAAAACAAATCATCACAACTGTCAGCCGAAAGATGGTGATTTTTTGTTTTACTCATCATGTAACCAGTCAAAGTTGGACAATTTACTCCATCCCAACACATTATTTTCCAACTTGTGAGGTTTTACCTTCCAAGCTTCCTATTCTGCAAAGATAGCTACACTTGAGAATTCCAAATAGGAGCTGTTATCAAGGTCAGAAATGTAAGTAACTTAAACTAGGTCAAGGTGAAAATCTGTATACCTGCATTTATTTGTAAAAAGCAATAAAAATAATACAAAAAGGTCACAAGTACCTCCTCATCATCAGATCCAAAAAGGTCAATGTCATCATCATCTTTGCTATCTGTGGCTGCACCTGTTGTGTCCTCAACATCAGCAGGACCATATTTTCCCAAAGCCTTCTTTACTCCTGGCAAGCTGAAAGAAAAACGCAGGTATTAGGAACCTACTAAAACGTCAATACAAGCACTGCCAGTTCATCAATGCACCTACAAATGCATTTGTAATGAGAACCTTATGCCAAAGAGAGTAAAAATCCAATTCTGCTGCTTAAAATCAGAACCTCCTGAAAGACAGCCCCCAATGCTCCTGACATGCCAGCTGAGTCACCTGTGAATATGGGATTTGCTGTAGCTCACCAAAGCTGGTATGATCCTGCCCAACACTGCTACTCCAACGAAGCACATGGATAGGAAAAGCTTTCTTACTGGAATCCTTTACTGCAGTATAACCTCTCTAGGAGGAATTACCAACTTCTTGTTCATGCTTCCCTAAAACTACTGTCACTTAAAAAAAAATCTAGTAAGTGACTGAAAACACATTACTGCAAGGTAACTATTACTTTCCTTAAGTTTCAGTGAACACTTTACCCTAAACCCTCACTTTTAATGGGACAAGGGACCATAACTCCCTGAATTTACCTTCTCTTGCAGCTCACATAGTCCTGTTATCTTAGACTAAGCTTACAGTTGTACTGCTTATGTGAACTGCTGCTACTGGAGCCATAAAACAGGCTTTTGATTTCGGGAACCATAAGTGGTTTCTAGAGTGAACTTTGTGAAACCACTTTAGAATTTCAGTCCTTTTTAGCACTATAAAAGCTTCAGAAACGGACTGGAGACTGAGCCACCCATTTTGCAAGAGTTTCCTCCGAAAAGAACTGAAGCTTAGAGAAAGCAGTGTAACAATACTGACCCTACCTGTGATGTACCTTTTTAGAGAGACCCGTAGTCTCCACAGATGTCAATGCAACACCTTTCATGAACACTTAAAACCACTAAAAAACTAAAGATATAGTATTTCCTTTCATATCTCCCCTTATTTCCACGACCTTCTGTACTGCAAATCATTAATTTTGTCTTCCGAACCGACAGAAGAGGTCTGTCCTGCTTCCGGAGCTGTTTGTGTTCCAACACCACAAAATGCCACGTGGTGCTACTGGAAACCAGAATTGTTTAACAACTCGAAGAAACAATCGCAACAATTTGTAGGCTAGTTCGCCAAGATATTGCAGCGTCGCAGTTTAACCATACCTCGCCTTTTGCTTTTCATACGACTTAATATGATTGTACCACCGGAGAGCATGGAACAAGTCTGCAGGCGGCGGGACAGCGATCGCTTCGAAAACTGCTATGTCAGCCTGCGAAGGGACGTACCTGCGGAGAACACGGCAAATTAACCCCCTTCTCGGGGCACGCAGGAACGCGTGGAGCAGCGGCGGCCACCGAGCACCACCCGTGCAGCTGCCGGGGTGACTCAGGGCCCTTCCGCGTCCCCACCGCCTGTCTCCGCCAGGCCCAAGTCACCTTCCCCGCACCCCGGCACCCCCCCGCCGCCTCTCACCCCTCGATGTAGCTCTTGTCGGCCAGGAAGTCGTTGAGGACGCGGAGGCCCGCGGTGGACTTCAGGTCCCCGAAGCCCATGGCGGCGGCGCGCGGCCCACACGCAGCTCCAACCCCGAGCGCCACCGCCGCGGGAAAGGGCCTGGCCGCGCCTGCGCCGCCGTTATATACCGCTGGTATCCCTCCGCGGCGCCGCACGCACGCGTATCCCTCCGCGAGAGAGCGCCGCTAGGTAGTTCCTCACGGCTCGGCTGCTGCAGCGCAGGGCGTGCAGCGGGCGGGACGCCAGAGGTGCGGGGAAGCATCGGAGTAGTAAAAGCGAGGCTAACTATAAACCCTAGGAAGGTTTGCGGCGTTATAGGGGTTCTGTAACATTGTTCTGTCGCCACACCCCGCTCCGCTGGCACAGCGGAAATTGCCGGAGCTGGGCGAAGAAAGGAGCGGAAAGGAACGGAAATAGCCGAGCGCAGGGCAGGGCGTGTGACGGTGGCCGAGAAGGCTGTGGGCTGGCGGCGGAAACTGCCCTTGTCATCCTCCGCCGGTAACCTGCCGGAAATACCCGAGGCGGGTCGCTCCGGAGGCTGCCGAGAGTGGA
>VZRO01001161.1:1066460-1081855 GCA_013397915.1 Daphoenositta chrysoptera | reverse complement strand
GGCGGGCAGCGGCGCCTCCAAGGTGACCCGCGCGTCGCGCAGCGCTGTCGCCAGCCGTTCCCTGGGCCGCGGGGACGGCGACACGGGGCCCGCCGCCGCCGAGCTGCGCCGCCGGGTCCGTGGGGGAGCGGGGCAGGGGCCGGCGCTCCGCTGCAGGCGGAGAGGCCGCTCGGTGACATTACTATGCGTGTGTATAGATTGCTAAAGAATCGTATCTTGCGTTGGAAGGAGGTAACTCGCTCTGCCATAACCCTACGTATAGGTGTGCATAGGTGCTCCTTTCCAACTGGTGTGGAAGTTTTTGCTCTGCCTGATTAAAACTTGTCAGCAGACATTCGAACTAATAATAGCAGTGCTGTTTTCTCTCTTTACCAAAGCACCATGCTTCGACTGCTTGCTGTCCCCAGGACCTTAGGTGGGGTCACCCAGTCCTCCAGAGTATGTGGTAAGTGTCTGTTATTTATACTTGGGTCTGTGGTGATAAACGTATGTGCAGTTCATTTATTGAAGGGCACATATGCATACTTGGTTTGCAGGCTAAGGGATTCAGTGTTGCACTGCTCGTAGAACTGGGATTCTATCAGCACTGCATAACTAAAATCAGGAGTGTGGGGTCTGATGGTTTGCATGTAGCAGTAAGTGAAAGTTGTTCTTGTTTTCTTTCTCCATGTCCTTCAGGGCGTACAACTGCAACAGCAGCCAGCAACCAAATTGAGGTGTTTGTGGATGGCCATCCTGTATTGGTGAACCCTGGAACCACAGTACTGCAGGTGTGGGGAATGGCATTCTGAATTTTCTGGGACTTCCCATCTCACTTCTTGGCAGCATATTCTATTCCTTATAGCAAAAACCCACCCATGTTTATGTAGTTTCTTGCAATTCTTTAGGGGTGTTTTAACTGACTGTGATGCAGCTTCATGTGACAGAAATCCTTCGAGGAGTTCAGTGTTTGTAAAAGGAAAATATGCCATGGTTGCCTGAAAGAAGATGCATGCAGCATCAATCCCAGCTACAAAAATTTATGCAATGCAATAATAGACTTTGATAAATTCTGGTTGAGCTTTTGTCTCTGAACAATACGTGACCTTGTAGTCTTTCAGAACCTGTACGTTTTGTAAAGTCTTGTTACAGTGTGTCTTGGGTAAATAAGGGATTGCCTCCTTTTAGTTATTAGTTGTTATGATTCAGAGTGCTCATCCTTAGCTGCTTTTATTATTGTTGTTCTGGGAAGAAAGGGAATCTGGATCTCCCAGCCTGTACTGAGCATTGTTGCTTTTTAGGCTTAAGTGTCAAGTAAAGCTTCTTTTTAAGAAGCCATTAAATGGGGATGTGGCATAATGAGTTAGAACATTAAAATACATAATTTATTTCAAGATGTAGCCCTTGTTCTTTGGATACAAGTTCCTAATTTATTTAGGCATTAGAATGCCCCCAGCAGGAACCTAGTGTAAATTTTTCTTCAATGCTATTTTTTAAAATTAGCTTTTCAGTTTTGCTAACGTGGTTCTTTTTACTTTGGGTAGAAATTGTCAGAAAAATTAGATCTTGTTAGAGTTTTTTTTTATTAAATTTGGTGGTATTTCTTCTGGCAGGCATAGCTATGATGCTGTAGCATAGATCCCATTAGCTGTGGGGGTTTTATGCAGGAAAGGCTGTCTTAATCTATTCTCTGGAAGTCTGTTGGCTCTGTCCTCCTGTCTCTTCTTCTGTCATGTTGTCTTTGAGTTTGGGGTCTGCTGAAGGTTGACTGTGCTGAAATACATTTATAGAGCATCGGTGTTGCTGCGTTATCTGAAATCATTATGCCTGTTGTTGCTCTCTTTATGTTTCTCAATTTTTGCTTTGAAGCACTTTTCTTTAAAGAGTGTATGTGTTCTTAAAAAAAGTTATTTGTATTGCTAGTGCCCTGTTACAGAGAATTGTCTCTATTATTGGAGGAAAGAATGATAGAGGGGTCAGTTCTCATTTCCTCAGTTACTTACAAAGGTTAGAGAAACTGTATTTGTAATTGATATCCTGACTTTTTTTGCATTGTCACAATTTTTTATTTATGGTCACTTCTTAAATGAAAGGTCAAATTGCACTCTATTGTTGAGCACTGACAGTGTAACTCTTTGAAAAGCTGCTTAGTGTTTTCTGAGGTGGAACTGAAAAGTCTAACAAAGATTTAATTTTCCTTTGTTTTGTATTTTTTTAATAGGCCTGTGAAAAGGCCGGAGTTCAGATACCTCGTTTTTGTTACCATGATCGTCTCTCTGTTGCTGGAAACTGTAGGATGTGTCTTGTGGAAATAGAGAAAGCTCCCAAGGTATTGTTTGTGTTTCATAGGAATTGCAATATGGAATATGCAATACAGAATTCAATAGGAATTTTTTGCTGTGCTTGGGCCTAGTTTAAATCTTGTAAATAATTGTTGTCATTCAGCTGCTCAAAGCATTTTTTTCTCATCTCCCCACTGGACAGCAGGGATTGCCTATGGGTCAGAGTCAGTTCTCAGGTTATTGTGGATTATCTTGCTCTTGGATATGAGCATTTGATAGCTGTGTGTTTGCAGTTAGATGCATTTTATGCTTTCTAATTTGAGCTTCAGCCACACATTTTCAGCTGATACCACATAAATAATAAATTTCAGATACTGTATGAATTTAGCTGTAGGATAAATATCTGCAGATTCATTCTTAGTAAAGGTTGCAGTTAGTTAGTAGTTTCTATTTTAATGCATTGATATCTCTTGCGAAATAGTAGTTGATTTCAGGAGTGAACACTGTCTTCAGCAATACTAAGAAATCTATGCACATTCTTTTGGAGTTCAGTCTTGGATTACACATTTATACTCACCCATAAAATTCTTTAGCTCCCCTCAACTTCAGTTCCGTAGTTTGAGCTTTGTGTCTCTGGAAATGTTGGGTTATTGCCAAAGGTGGAGGTCACGATGTGATTGAAAAGAAAGAGGGATTTGTTTACTGAGTAGGAGTTTTCGTTAATCTTGCAGTAATCTTGAGAATAATTTTATTCCAAGACTTTATACAGGCTTTGTGCAAATAAATGTCTTGTAAATTATTCTTACTCTGAATTTCAGTTCTAGAGGTTTTCCAGATGTCTGCTGAGGCTCTTTGATTTGCCTTGTATCTGTTACAACTGACATTCTTAATGGTATAACTGCTTGAATTGGGACCAGAAATTGTAGCATTTTTAACTTTAAATAAATCATAACTAATTTAACCTTTTTTTATAGCAGGTTATTAATAAATATGGCTTCTAGTGACTTTATTTGTTAGACTTTTATTTTTCCTTGCAGACCTCTTTATTTCTATTTATTTACAACAGATACCTATGTTAGAATTGCAGGGGAGGAAGTGGGGGTTTGTGCCCGTGTTGAATAGAAGTATATTGTGTTCATGCTTGCTTTTTGTGGTGATTGCAGCCAGTTGCTGCTTGTGCCATGCCAGTTATGAAGGGCTGGAATATACTGACAAACTCTGAGAAGTCCAGGAAAGCAAGGTACCTTTCTTTTAGCCTCCTTTGGCTGATTAGTTGTACTGTCTGCTAAATGATGTTAACTTGACATTAACTTCATTCTCTGAACCCAACAGAGAGGGTGTAATGGAGTTTCTGCTGGCAAATCACCCATTGGACTGTCCTATCTGTGATCAGGGTGGAGAATGTGATCTACAGGTACAACATCCAATTAAATTGTGTAGACTTAGGTATAATACTCTTGGTTCAGGTGAAATTGTGCTTTCCAGCAGCCTGGATATGTGTGTGTTCTGGTGTCTGTTCTAGGACCAATCGATGATGTTTGGCAGTGACAGGAGCAGATTTAGAGAGGGCAAACGAGCTGTGGAGGACAAGAACATTGGCCCGTTAGTGAAAACCATCATGACTCGGTGTATACAGTGCACTCGATGCATCAGGTAACGTCCTTTCCTTCTCACTGAGGAGAGTTCTGGGCAGGCATATTTGTGTCAGTTTGTCNCGTCCTTTCCTTCTCACTGAGGAGGCATGTTTGTGTCAGTTTGTTACTAGTGAAAGAAACCCCATGAGGGGTAGTCAGTTTTTAAAAACTTTCTTTTCTTAGAGTTGACTGATAGCTGGTTTCCTGGAGCTACCAGACAGGAAATAGAGAGAGATGGCCAATGCATGAAAGTGAAATCAGAGTTCTGCAGGGCAGAACTGGTCCCATGCTGTTGGCGCCAGAATGGATATGAGACTTCCTCAGCCACAGTTGTAAGGTTTATTTATTTTTGATAGCCTCTGGTAGCTATATTTATGCTGTTCTGCAGTCCTGAGATGCAGTAGCAGCCAACTTGAGCCAGATGGAAAAGAATACAATGTACCCAATTAAGTTCTAGAAAGAACTTGTTTGTTAGGGCTAATCTTGGACTCAGTTTTTGTAATACAGGGAGTACTGAACTGCTCTGTTTTTTAATATAACTTCCCTTAGTTTTTGTAGCCCTTTCTCAATGAAATTCTGCAGATGCTCCTGCATGTGATGGCGCTGACTAATGCATCTAAACAATTGTTTTACTTCTTTCAGGTGCATGAACTAATGTTTTATCTTAAGAAAATGAGATGAGGGCTGAAAAGTGTTCTGTGTTGCAGCTGTACATTCCAGATATGTTTCTTCCTTCTTTATGCATCTACCAGGTTTGCTAGCGAGGTTGCAGGAGTAGATGACTTGGGAACAACCGGAAGAGGAAATGATATGCAAGTTGGGACTTACGTTGAAAAAATGTTTATGTCTGAGTTATCAGGAAATATTATTGACATCTGCCCAGTTGGTGCTCTTACCTCCAAGCCATATGCCTTTACTGCACGCCCATGGGAGACAAGGTCGGTGTCTTAACTCATACTGAAGACACAACTTTCTTTGTTTGTCGTACACTTTATCTTAGAATATGTCTATCTGTGATACCAAGGGTTTTCTCTTATATTCTGTGGTTTTGTGGTAGACTTTTCCATAGACTGAATCTACCACAAATTCTGTTACTTACAGTTTATTTAAGAAAAGGAAGAATGTTATAGCTTATAGACTGTTCTTCACTTATTTTTACCCTAAAATGTTTTTGACTTGTAGGTTGTGCTCATTGCTTAGTAAAAGATGTATATAAAGGAAAATACAAATTCATTAACTCAGTAATTGTTGAAGATATAATTTAAAATATCTTGTGAAACTAAGCTGTCCAGCCTCGGAGTATATCTTCGTGTGATTTTCTTAGTAGTTGTTTAACTCTAAACAAGACGTGAAACACATTCAGGAGACAGAATCACAGAATGTTAAGGGTTGGAATGGACCTCGAAGATCATCGAGTCCCAACCACCCCTGCCATTGGCAGGGACACCTTGCACTAGACCAGGTTGCTCAAGACTTTATCCAGCCTCGCCTCGAACATAGGAACATGCTGGTTTGACCATCCCAAGGATATTGAAAATCCTCAAGAGCTACTGTAATTAGTCTGGAGGAGCAGGGGAGGGCGGAGGAAGGTGCCTCCCCACAGACGGGCTGAGAAGGTGGCGGGTGTAATTACCAGCAGTGTCCGCTGGAGGGCTCCCGAAGCACGGAGCCGGCAGCCATGCTGCCTGCAAGCATCGCATCAGTCTCGAACAGCAGTTTTGTCCTGTCATAAACCAGTGCAGCGCACTGTGACAGAGTGACATCCTTAACCCACCTTCAAGAGATGATAAACAGCAATCAGGGAACATATCCAGCCAGCAAGGTGTTACATAACACACCTCTGAGAACGTGTGCAGCAGCTCCGAGACCAGCACCCCTTAAACTAATACAGTGAATGCTTAGAACAAATTAGTTTTCACGCACTCTGGTCAGATCTGTTGTTACCTCAACTCTTCATGCCCCACACTGGGTGCTTAAAAGGACTGTTGCGATTTAATTCAGCAGGCAGCTAAACACCACATAGCCACTTGCTCACTTCAGCCCCCCATGGGGCATGGGAGAGAAAATTGGAGAGGAAAAGGATAAAATTTGTGTGCTGAAATAACTACAGTTTAATAGGACAGAAAAAGAAGATTATAATAATGCTAAAAGAATTAGAATATACGAAGCAAGTGATGCACACTGCAATTGCCCAGCCAGTCCCTGAGCAGCAGCCCCCAGCCAGCTTTCCCCCTTGTTCATATGCTGAGTTTGATGCTGTGTGGTGCAGAACATCTCTTTGGCCCATTGGGGTCAGCTGTCCTGCCTGTGTCCCCCCAGCCCATTGTGCCCCTCAGCCTCCTTGCTGGTGGGATGGGGTGAGAAGCTGGGAAGTCCTTGATGTGGTGTAAATATTGCCTAGCAGCAACTAGAACATCCCTGTGTTATCACACTATTCTCACCATAAATCCAAAATACAGCACTATATCAGTTACTAGGAAGCAAATTAACTGTATTCAGGCCAAAAATAAGACACTGTTGCTTGCTTATATATGAAAGACTGCAAGTGGTTTTTTTTGTTCTTCTAAACAGGAAAGTAGAGTCAATTGATGTGCTTGATGCAGTTGGAAGCAACATTGTAGTGAGCACGAGAACTGGAGAAGTGATGAGAATTTTGCCAAGGCTGCATGAAGATATCAATGAGGAATGGATATCTGACAAAACAAGGTGTGTGGATGTGCTTGTACCCTCATGTATTTATACATGCATTAAAGGCACACTTTGCAGAACCAGAAATGTGCACAGTAGCACTGACTTTGGGATTCAACTGTTAATATTGTAAAGCAACAGTTAAGGAAAATAATTGGTAAAATGTTTTTTAATTCTATAATTGAAGTTGCTGAGTTTTCTAATGTTCTGATTTTTGTAGCTTATTTTCACAGTAACCATTATTTGTATTACTGATTGCTTTGTGTGTTTTTGAGAAGAAAAACTTTCAGGGGAAATATTTCTTGGTTTTCTCTTTTCTAAAAGCTTGCAATTAGAAAACTCACTGAATTATACACAATTATCTTTGTCTTTGCTCTTTTATAATATTCTTGTTGTTCGTTTAGGTTTGCTTATGATGGTCTGAAGCGTCAGAGACTTACTCAGCCAATGATCAAAAATGAGAAAGGAGTATTTGTTTATGCCTCATGGGAGGATGTTTTAGCTCGTGTTGCTGGTGTGGTAAGAACAATTTTTAATATAAGTAGTCTAAAATTAATTTCTAAAGCTGGATGTATTACAAATATTAATATCAAATGAGCTATATTAAAAAGGCTTTTTTCTTTAGGGTTAGAGGGGAACATTTGACTGCTATTTTATTGTGTTTCCAAGTAAATTTCTCATTTTCACTAATATTTCCTGTTCCATGGATTGAACCTTTTAAAGAACCTTTTCTTGTCATGGTTTCATTTGGAGCATTGGAAGAGAAAATCCTTTTATTTAAATAGGAAAGTAAACTGTTTCTTCAGAAATTTAGGAGGAAGCAGTTTTCCCAAGTACTCTGATCTATCTGAAGACATATTCAAATTTATTTAAACTGTGCTATGACCACTTTTGCCATCAAAGACATTAAATCTGTATTACTTATATCTGAATTGTGCTTTCCTCAGTGCTTTCTCTGTGTGGTGATTGATTCTGCAGCTCAAATGAAGTGCTGCATGACTGCTCTGGATTTTGATTAAAAATTTTATGTGGGTGAAGTACAATTGAATAACTGTAATTGAACTTTCCTCAAGAATGTTTTTGCCCATGCTACACTAGCAGGGTTTGTTACAAAAGCTATTGCTCTCAGATAATGCCTTTGAGTTAAGTTTACTACCAGAGCTTGTGTTAGGGAAGTTTGTATTCTGTCTGCACTGTGGCTTCGTTAAAATAAAAGCATTCACCAACCTTCCTCTCTCACCATACCAAACGAGAATTAGCTACATCTGAGTGATAGCTCAAGTGGGAGAGAGCTGCATAGAATACAGAGAGCTCTTCTTTGCTTATCCTGAGTTCTGAAGGAGCTGGAGTTGCTGCCTGGCAGGAATCAGACACCACTGACCCATTTGTGCTACTCCAGGCCAGTGGTTGCACTGCTGGCTTTGGCACACCTTAATATAACAGATACTTACCTGGGCTAAATGAGAATTTATTTCAGTGGTTTCTTTTGTTTATGTTTACACTGCCTTTCTCTCCAGCTCCAGGCAGTCGAAGGTAAGGAAATAGCAGCAATTGTAGGAGGGCTGGTGGATGCAGAAGCACTAATAGCTCTGAAAGACCTACTGAATAGAGTGAATTGTGATATGCTCTGCACTGAAGAGATCTTCCCTACTGCTGGAGCTGGGTAAGAGGACAGGCAGTGTCTGTCTGTAATTAGTATGTTAATAAATTTTCCAGTCTACAGATCATCTCATGGCAATATTGTGAAATTAGCAGGGATAACAATTGCTGATGCATTAGCAGGGTTTATTTGAATTTACAATACTCATATAGAGAGTATTTATGGATTGTGAGTCGATACATAGTCTCTACTCCAGCAAGGGTTGCATGCTTTACCCCCGTGTTGTACTGTATGTATGGGTGCTGCAGTTTTCCAGTGAGTTACTGAAAGCCAGTTACACTCTGTTGTGAGCTGCATAAGTTAACCTATTTCTGTTTGTGGTGTGAAAACTTCAGTACCATTATGATTAGTAATTTGGATTGAGAAATCTCTTCTTTCTCTTTCTTTTCCTGAGATTAAAAAATATTTTGAGCATCTACCATCTTTACCATAGCTTCATTCCTTCCCTCTACTGAATTCTCATCCTCTTTCTTACATCTTTTTGTTATAGCACAGATTTACGCTCTAACTACCTGCTGAATACCAAGATTGCTGGGGTGGAGGAGGCAGATGTCCTCCTTCTGGTTGGCACCAATCCACGCTTTGAGGCACCACTTTTTAATGCTAGAATTCGAAAGAGGTTTGTATTCCTTGGTGGTGAATAAGCATATGAATCCATCTGGATTTGACAGAATGCTTGGTTGGAGCTGCAGGCAGTAACTTGAGAGCATTCATTCAGAGGGGATCATTGGATTTAGGTCACCTTTTAGTAAAGGGAATGGTGATTTATGTGTGGAAAAGGGTAGTAACCTGTAGTGTAGAGCTAGTTCATTCTCTCGTTGACATTTTACATTAAGTTCATCTACTCAGATATTTATTCCTTTGTTACATTACACAGACGCCTCAGATTTTTTGTTTTATAGAAGTCTCTTGAAGCATATTCCCTAATGATTATTTTCAGCATCAGTTTACTGCTTTTTGTATTGTAACAAATCAGATGTGCTGAGTTTAGAAGCAGTCATTCAAGTTCAACGTTTTCTTTGCCAAGTAGTGTGGCTTTCCCAAACTTTTGAACGTAGCTAATTCAATTTTAATAACATATGTTAGTATGAGGCAAATGAGGTCTATAAAAGCCCTGTCCTTCTTAATGCTAGGATTTTTGAAGACGTTGAAATTAGGAGAAAATGCAGTGAAATTTTTGAGTGTATATATTTCATGTATTTTTATAAGTCTGTGCCATGAAAAGCTGCAAAAAAGAAAAAATTACTAATCAGCAAAATTTTTCTGTGTTTATCTAAGAAATAAGTGGATTTCTAAAATTGAATTGGCAGAAGTTTGAGGGGAGGAGGGAATTGAGTTATGAACTTGTCATAAGGTGTGTTGCTGTACTGTTTTTGGAATATATCTAGAGAAATAATCCTTCTAAAAACTTCTAGGCTTGCTTAACAGAATAAAGCTAAGCTACATGTTAAGAAAACAATGAATGCCATTTAAATTCCTTTGCAATCCTATTTTAAGTTAGTGCTGAAGTTATAATTAGTGGTTTTGGTTGGGTAAAACTCTGTATTTTTAAAATTTTTATAAAATGTTTGCTGTATTTTCAGCTGGCTTCACAATGACTTGCAAGTGGCCCTTGTTGGCTCTCCTGTGAATTTGACCTACACGTATGAACATCTAGGAGAGTCCCCACAGATACTTCAGGACATTGCTTCTGGCAAACATGCCTTCTCCAAGGTACACAGAACTTAAGAGTGTGACTGTTAAATAGCACAGATATTGAGTAATAATCTGAATTTTCCAGAGACAGATTTGAAGAAAAGTACCATGTTGTAGATGGGGTTATGTGCTTTTAATCAAATGCAGAGATGAGGTAATGATTAGTGTGCACCAAGTATGTGTAAACTGTGTAATATACTCAGGTGTGTAAAACTTTGCAGTGCAGGAAACTCCTGGAATATTTCTTGACATAAAACAGGCTGTTTCAGGCACTGCTTAATGCCTTAAATGTGGGGTTAATGCACTTAAATGCACTTAAATGTGGGGTTATTGAGTGTACAGTTCTGTATTGGCAAGGTAGTTTCCTGCTTACAGCAGTTTCTCTTGGCTTTATCTCTAAATGAAACAATGACCATTTTGGAACCATAGGTTTGCATGGAAGGCTTATGGAGAAATTTTGGGATTTATTACATTATCTGTACCAAGAATTGTCTTTGTAGCTGTGGAATGAATTTCTGATACTTGACTTGCACAGGTCCTCGACCATGCCAAAAAGCCAATGGTGGTGGTGGGAAGTGCAGCCCTGCAGCGCAGTGACGGAGCTGCCATCCATGCTGCTGTCTCCACCATTGCACAGAATGCCAGGGCCAAGAGTGGTGCTGGTGCTGATTGGAAAGTCATGAACATCCTACACAGGTTTGCTTTACAATTTTTTTGGGAGTAGCTTGCTTGCACATTGGGCTACAGAGGTTACCACAATGTTTGTGTACAGGTTGCTTAGTATACACACAAGCAGCTTATCCGGTTAAAACCTGTAGGGAATATAAAAACCAGAAGTACAAGCTAGCAAAAACTTCTTAATAAAAATGGATTCCTTGACCTGGCAAACTTTTCAGGCCCTCCATGAGAATTTATTAATTTAGTATATTCAAATGTAGAATTTAAGGTTTTGATTTAGACATGGAATACAAGAGAACTTAATAACATCTACCACAGTGCTCAGTAGCATGCACAGCAGACCAGTGTCACTTGCTAAATCACTGCATTTTATCTAGAGGAAGAAAAACAAAATGGCAAGAGTATTTTAATAATATGGTTACTTTGCTTTTGTTTTTTTAATATTCCTATTACTGTGCAGCTTCTCAACTGAATAGTTAATTGAAAATCTTCAAAGATTTTCATTTGAGGGCTTTTGATCTTAGCTATTCAGTTTATCGAGATATTACTCCTTTTAATGGACAAGTGTCTCATGGACAATCCTTCACCATTCCCTTTCTAAAATTCTGACTGTCAAATTGACCATCTCTGTAAAGAAAAAAATATTTCAACAAATGTAATGGCACTCAGTTCCAGAGACTCAACAAATTTCTTCTGCCAAAAGCAGCTTCATTGATGTAAAACTAGTATAGTTAGAGCAAGGCTTGGTCCTCTGAATGAAACTTTGATATAACATTCTGCTGCTGAAACTGAAATATTTAGTACCAAAACACTGATGAGTTAAAGAACACTCATGATACAAGTGTGGTTTGGCAGTCTTTCATATTGACTTCCATACTTATGGTGCACCATCCGTTCTACCTTAAGTGTAAAAAGCAACTTAACTTGTTGAGAGCTCTATGTCTGACTATGTCAGAATGAGTTACATTGGAAGACTGTACTCTAAAAAGAATCTTTTTTCTTTTAAATAAGACTGGCACCTGATTATGGAGGATTATGCAAAACTGTTGCTTTGGAAAAGGAAGACTGCCAGAAAATGAGAATTATTATTTCATTCTTTTAAAAGTATTTTTATGTGTGAATAAATGAAAAGTGATGAAATAATGGTCTTAAGTCTTTGATGATTTCGAGTAGCTGATGGCCCGAGAGTTGGGCTTTTATCTTCCACGTGAGAGCCCTAAATTAAAGGCCTGATGAGTTCCATTCACAGCTGAAATGTCATCTTGAGCATCAAGCTTCACCAGTGAGCTGCCTGCTGCTAGGTCCTGACTTTCAATGTCTGCCTTTATTTTTGCTATCCCATCTTAAATAGGTGAGATTCCCCGTGAAAACTTTAAATGGTGTCAGGTTGTCAAAATGCAGAACTAACTTGATATTCTGTCAAAAATTTCAGTTGCCTTTAAGCTTCATGTTTGTCTTGTTACTATTAGGAACCTCTTACATCCCTTCAAAATATTTAGTCAGAAAAAGAAGTTAGGTCTGTTCTGATGGGAGAGGGAGAATTCTGAAATAACTTAAAGTCATGATGTATTTGTTCCTACAGGGTTGCAAGTCAAGTAGCTGCTTTGGACCTGGGTTTCAAACCGGGAGTTGAGGCAATTAGGAAAAATCCTCCCAAAGTATTGTATCTCTTGGGAGCAGATTCGGGTTGTATAACACGTCAAGACTTGCCAAAGGACTGTTTTATCATCTATCAAGGTAATTAGTAGATGTATATTAAGAAGTGTTGCTATGTGAATAGTTGGAGAAAAAGTGTAAACAGTGGCATAAAACCCTTTGAGGAATTTCAGCCTTTGTTTTCTGCCAAGAAATGGACCTTCTAACACATAACTGAGATACTGGTTATTTATTTATTAGGTGAAGATGGGAAACGGTTGATGAGTAATAAGGGACTATAAACCAGTATAGGTCTTCTGAAACATAGCTTCAGACCTGGCAGACAAACCAGCATTAGTTTCCAGCTGTTCTATCATACCAAAACATTATCTTAATTTAACAATACTTGTTCCAAGAACCTCCCAAATCTGAGTGACTGTAGAGACTGAAGTACCATTTACTCCTGCTTGTAGTCCATTCATTCTTCCCAAAGTATTAGGCAAGTAAGACCACAGAGCAGTCAGCCTAATAGGCTTCAGATTCCTAGCTAAGCAAAACTTAGAAAACCCTTTTTTTCTGGGAACACAGAAATTCTGTGTTAGTAAAGCATTTCTTTTTATTTTGACTTGCTTATGTCTCGTGGTTGTGTACTGTTTCCTCTTCCCATGTATTTAGGGCATCATGGGGATGTGGGAGCTCCCATGGCTGATGTTATTCTCCCGGGAGCAGCATATACAGAGAAGGCAGCCACATATGTGAATACTGAAGGTCGGGCCCAACAGACAAGAGTAGCAGTAACACCTCCTGGGATGGCAAGGGAAGACTGGAAAATTATTAGGGCTGTCTCTGAGGTACTGTTGCTGTTTTAAGTTGCTTCTAATAAAAGTATACCCGAGAGGTTAAGTTCCTTTTTGTAAACACTTTCGAATGTAAAAAAAAGGTAGATTTCCAGGGAAACACGTAGTTTTAAGAAGTAATGTTTTGTATTCAATCGTGTTAATTCTGTGAGTTAAATCATATTGTTTCCCTTTTGAGGATTGCTCTATTATTGTGGTTGCCGTATGTTGTTGGAATGCATAATGGGTGAAGCTCTGCAAATTTTGCAGGTCTTTGTGAAGTGTTTTAGAGGAAGGTGGTGGGAGCATGCAGTTTCTTGCTTTTTAGAAAGAAAACAGAATAGACTCTGAGGCCAGGATGTGGTATCATTAGATGAGGTCAAATATGTGCTTACTACTCACAGGAAACAAGATGCATTGATAATTGCATCAACTTTTATCGCATTTGGTGGTAAACTAAGGAAAATGCAAATGTATGGAAGGAGAGAAGTACTTCTTTTCTTTCTGTCCCTTGTAAAGCAAACAGGAGAGCCTGGTTTTTAACATGGGGAAGTGTTGACTATGTAGGCATCAGAAGTCCAACAGAACACTGTGACTTTGCTTCAGTTTGTGCATTCTAACTGCCTGTGTTTTCAGGAGTGTAGACTTTCCTCATTTTACTTTAGGGATGTTAATGGATTGATAATCTAAACCACTATGAATTAAATCCCTAGACTTGATGGCATTTCTTTCTGTGAATCTTAGTTGGCTGGTTTGACCTTGCCTTATGAGAACCATGATCAAATACAGAAGCGTTTAGAAGAAGTATCACCCAATCTGGTTCGATATGATGATGTGGAAGAAGCTAACTACTTCACCCAGGCAAATGAATTGGCAAAGGTAAGCAAAAGTGAAGCATCTTGGCACGATTTAGTGCTGTACGTAGCATAACGCTTTTTTAAAAAATCAGCCTTCTTCATATATAGCACGAGAAGCATTTTTTGACCTACACTGAATGCAGAATTCACTAAACAAACACTTTGGTAAAAAGTTCCTACCATAAAGGTGACTTTCTTTTCCTTTCTTACTACAGTTAGCGAAGCAACAGCTTCTTGCTGATCCTCTTGTTCCACCTCAGCTCACAATAAAAGACTTTTATATGACAGGTATGTATAGTGTGGTCTTTCCATTCTGAAATCAGCAGAACATTTTACTTAGCTTTACAGTAAGGTTCTTATGATTAATTTAAAGCTTTCTGCTAAGCTACACAGGATTTGAGTCTTTGGAAGAAACAAAATTTTTCAGTAAAATTATTTGGAATTTACATAAAGCACAGACTATTTTCAATTAAGTGATTTTATTTATCCTCTTTGTATCCAGTCTTGTACTAAATTTATTTTGTATTGTGTCTGTGCACCAACATGTTTGGATTTCTTTCTTTACAGATTCCATCAGTAGAGCATCACAGACAATGGCCAAGTGTGTGAAAGCTGTTGAAGGTGCTCTTGTAGAAGAGCCATCCATCTGCTAGAGACTAATCAGACTTCCACCACCTCCATCTAAGTTTTTGTTGCGCTTAACTGCTGTGACTGATAATGTTTTTCAAAATCTATTTGACAGGCTGTTGTATTTTTTTTTCTTCCTTCATTCATATTTTTGTCACTTCAAATAGCCCCATCATACTACAGGACTGTTTTTGTGTCTGAGGGAACATGCAGCACTCAACTTACTGTACCCAGAGGCAGGGTATGTGATGACTGTATACAAATAAATTATAATACCAAGCCACCCATTACCTGTGTGTCTTGGTTTGAAAAGACAGGTGTCTGTTAAGGAAGGCAAGAGCCTCCCTTAGAATGGAGAATGCAACTCCCTTCCCTCCGAATTATTATAATTTCGAAATTAAGGGCTTTCAGGCAAAGATATGAGGAATAGGAATAACAGCTCTTTACTAATGTGTGTATATATATATGTATATATATATACACATATATATAACAAGGCAAACACCCAACACTAACTGTGTCAGTAACCCCAAACAGACCCAGAGCCCAGCCCCGGCCTCTCCCGCCCGTCAGGCCCTTTCCCTTGGGTGCAGTTCCGCTCACGGCCGGCAGGGGCGCTGTGGCTCCGGGAGCAGGGCGGGTGCGATGGTTCCCCCGCGGCTGCAGGGGGCGCTCCGGAGCGAGCGCGGGGAGCGCGCGGCGATGGCGGCCGGGCCGGGCCGGGCAGGGAGGGAAGGGAAAAGCTCCACAAACCTCCCTGGGGCAGCCGGTCGGGAACAGCAGGCTGGAGCAGCAGGGATGAACAGTCCCGGGGGGCAGGCGAG
>VZRO01001161.1:1056030-1066395 GCA_013397915.1 Daphoenositta chrysoptera | reverse complement strand
CAGCCACATGGACCTGTCCCTCTGGCCAGGTCTTTTGTTTATCTTAAGCATCCAGCAATTTGTTTCCTAGCAACACATATGGGGAAAAATTCTTTAAGAGAAAAAGAAAATTAAACGGGAGAACCCTGTGGATGCTGAAAAGCTCTTAGCAGAGAGATCCCCCAGCTTTCTGCAGTATTCTGTGAGAACCCTGTCTTTCTCACACAAGCCATGAGAAACAGTGAGACCGTTTTATAAATGAGTTCTCTATCTTAACACCTGCAGCTTGTTTTCCAAGTTTGTTATGGCTGTTTGGGAAAATGTTTTGAAATGGGTGTTGTAGGGTTTCACCAATCATGTTAGAGAGGTGGATGGTCAGTGACCAATGGCCCTATGCCATTCAAGCGAACTAAGATATATAAACGGGTCTGTAATTTAATAAATAATTCCATTTCTTCCTGGATCAAGTCGATGTCATTTGTCTGTGGTCCTCGGGACAACAGCGACAGAACTCCTTTTTAAAACCCCAACACTGTGTAATTCATGTAGCTCGTGCTTCTTCCATGAAAATAATTCTGTAAGCAACTCAGACTCAGTAAATCTCAATTGCCTAGGAAGGAGTTTACATGGCAAAACTACTAGATTGTAACTTTCTTCCAGAGTATCCAGGTACCCTAATTTTAAACCCTGATCAGAATGTGAACATGCTATTTTTGTATTGCTCTTTTAAAGGAAGTCGTCCCTCATACCTAGTTTATGCCAATGTTCAGACCCATATCTGCTCTGGATATTTGTATGTTTCTTCATTTAATTTCAGTTGAGACTACTCTCGGAGGAAATACAAGTAATTTTGATGTTGTGGAAAAAAAAATCAGTCTTAACACAGCTTCCTCATACTGAACTGCTTTAAAAATTAGCAAAAAGACAAAAGGCCTTTATACCAGTTCAAATACAGAAAAAAAAAATCTCAGAGTAGTTTCTGTGTGCATTGATCTTTATATAGCAAAGTGGGGGAAGGGGTTGTGTGTGGTACTTTTTGGTTGGGTGGCTGGGGGTTTTCTAAGCTTTAGAATAACTTCAGAACAGTGATGCTCTCCTCTGTATTATGCTGGTTAAGGTAAGTTTGGAAGAAGGATAACTTCTTCTTCAACTGGCTACTAAAGTTCAGTGTAATTCTTCCAGGAATCATGAAAATGGGAACAGCATCATAAAGCTATCACTTCCAACTGTATTATTAAAAAATAAAAAGGTGTTAATTTTGCATAAGGAAAAGCTACACTTTTCACTGTAGAATAATACTGAGTGCATGGGGGTGCTGCTGTAGAAGCCTTAGTTATATAAAATTCCTTTTTTCTTCCATGCTTAAAATCTTCAGTAGCAAACAAGTAACTTTTTAAAAAATTGTTTTCCTTCTTCCTGGGAAGAAAACTCTTCCTGGTTATCCTGGTATATCACAGTGTCCTTACATGAGCTAAGTCTGAAATGCTGGACATGGTTTTACTCAGCCTGCCAATTCCAGCTACCAACAGGGACAGGATCAGTTCTCGTGGTGGTACAGAAAAGGGCAACTCTTCATTTTATTCTGATACTGCCATGCATGTTAGTGAGGCAGCAAGAGACTTCAGTCTGGTTTTAATGGGGCAGTTCACAGGACCAAGTACAGCATGAAACCTTCCTTCTGTCCTTGTGGGATGTTATTTCTTTAGGAGGAACAGGGGTTTATTGGCACATAGCATAAGAAAAATGTGTGTGACATATGCCAAAATGTTTAAGAAAGGGTGTAGCTGAATCCTATATTCAGAAAAACATTTGGTTCTCAGGCTCCTAAGATGAAAACCCTTTTTTCCCCACCCCCATGTTGTACAAACACAGAAGAGTAACTTCAGCTGTGCAACAAGTCAGTTAGCACTTCAGAATTTATAAAGGTTGAAAAACTTTAGATTTTTTTTTTCTTTAAATGTTGTGGCATTATTTTGGGAGCTCTGGAATGCTTTTTGGTTTTTGTGAAAGCTCTACATCCTTCAATTAGTATGTATAGTAGATTCTTGTTTTTATTCAAAAACAAGAAAAGCAAGAAAGGAAAGAAGTACATGTGGTGCTCTCTGTCCTGTTTCTACTCTCCCACCTAACTAGTTACTAAGTACAGAATTTTTCAGCCAAACTTGGTAATAGCAACAAGGCTCTCTATAAATTTGACTGTTGGAAACTAGATAGTAAAGAGAAATCTAAATTAGCATTCTTATCCACTGAGTTTAGAGTGTAGCCCTTCCCTTCTCTCTTCTGTTTGCTCTGGTGGCTGGACAGTTGGTGCACATGAGGACTTTTACCCAGCTAGTTACAAAAGGATAATAGGGGTCTGCAAAGGCAGGGAAGTGACATAGGCTGAGCAAAATATTGGAACAAAAATTCCAGAAATGGCTATTCACACAAGTTACCTCTGTTTATTTAAGAGAAAAAGTTTACGGTTAGTGCTCATACTTGCTGGTCCTGAAGCTGCAACCTCAGATTAGAGAATTATGAAAAAGCAGTGATGAAGAGCTGGGATGCTGGGAGGTAAACACGCTCTGAATATTGTTCTTGGTGGTTAAGGTAAGGGCTGACCAGGCAGGTGATAATAGTGCCTGAGCTGCTGATGCAGCTCACTCCACATGCAAGCCTGGTGGGTGCCTGTGTCCTGTGCTGGAGTGGGCAGGGGCTTTGTTACGCTTTGTTTTGGAGCTGAGCCCAGCCCCGGAGGAGATGCAATTCCTGCAATTCCCCGAGTGCAGCCCCGGTTCCGACTGGTGGCCAACTGGCAGAACTCCTCAGCGGGTGCATCGTCAGTCACCGTCAGGTGCAGTAACTTCCATCTTGCCTGCTCCTGTGCACTCCTGCCTGTACAGCCTGCCAAGAACAGGAATGTGTCTGGGGAGAGATGGATGGGGTCAGTCACTAGCATCCTCCTCCTCTGAACACAGCCCTGTGTAAACATGGCTCTTGTGTGCAAACTATTAACCCCAAACATGACTTAGATTAAACCTTGCCTTTTTTCAGCTAGTGTTTGTGGGGAAGAGAGAAGGCAAAGGCTGTGTTAATTCAAGGTAAAACTATACTATGCAGTTACATTTGCAAGCAAGTTTAGGTCAGGTGCACTCAGATCAAAGAGAAACTGTAACTGCAGGCAGATTTAAGCACCTAAATCTAAAGCTGTGATTTCAAACCAAACAAAATAAATTAAAAAACCACCAAACCCTGTTCAATAGCCACCTTACTGAAAGTACCAGCATCCCATGGGTGCATCCTCGGTAGTTCCAAAGAGAGAGTGCTTAAAACTCTGGGCAGTGTAGTGAGCTGCTTCCATAAAATTTCAAGTCAAACAGGAATGTCCTCAGCAACACTCCGAAATGTCCAGCATAATTAGGCCATTCATAAAAACAGTTGTAACTGACTTATTTTGTAATGTACTTTGAAGCATAGCTCAAGGCAGAAAAGAAAGTGTCTGTAGCATTTCCCCAAGAAGTACAAGATTTTGGATCAGTGCTTCTTCTGAGGCGTATACAGTTTTTGCAAGACTGTCTGCTACATGCTTGATTGGGGGATGTTCTGTATTTTAATGTTGAAACCAACAGAAAAGCAGCTCAGGGTCATAGCTCTAAAGGAAAAGCAGAGTGGCAGACTGGCATCAGCCTTAATCCAAAGGGGAAAGGTAATATAACTTCATCTCTGTCCCCACACCCTTGTGCCTCATAAAATACTCTAAACAATGGCTAAGCCAAAACATCCTCTCCCGAAACAAGACAGTCTTCCAATAATGATTTGTTGTGTTGTCCTTCGAATATGCAGTAAGATTAAATCACCTTTAGTGATGAAGGGTTGGAAGATGACTCTTTCAAGGCACTGACAGGACAAACAGAGAAAGTGTTGAGAAGCAAATGCATAGAAGAGGACTTCATGGTGACTACCAACATGGAAAAAAAAGTAGTAAATAAATGGGGAATTCTGGAGAACAGCTAAAAGCTAAGGACTTCACTGACAACTGCAGTAAGCTTTTTAGTTCAGAAATGAACACCAAATCCTTCACTGTGTGGGTGGGCTTATACAAGTAATGGTCCTTTCTGTTGTGTAAAGTTTTATCCAAAAGATACTTTACAGTAACACGTATTAGTTAATGGAATGATGTCAGCAGTGTGTCCCCAAGTACCCAGATTACTCCAACTCTCCATAGCCCACAAAAAATGGCACAGAGAGACATAAATAACATATACAAAGCCTTGTGATTCAAAGAAAATCAGTGACTCCAAAATCAGCAAAGCCTGCTATGCTAAACACTGTTAATAATTATTATGTTTTCCTCCAGTTACATGTACACATCTATTCACAGTGCCTAACACCGAAAAGCCTACTGAGATTTAGAGGCATAAGAGGTAGCAGAGACATCTCTTCACTCAGCCAATACTGAATTTTGAATACAGTTTAAAAATATTTCAAATAAATTGTTTTATTTTTTCTTGTCATCATGTGTACACCTGTGTTTATGTTTGAAATGGATCAGAGATGAGAACTATGTATCAAAAAGAAACATACAAAGAGCAAAAAACTTCATGTGTAACAAATAACTTTCAAAAGCTACTGTAATCCCATGACCCTAGACACTAATTAAGCCTTATGCTTTGATGTTAGCTCAGCTCCAGCTGTTTCTGAAAAATCCCTTCCTGCATGCTTTTTATTCCTCAACGATCCATCACTGGATAATCCACACCTTTGTTGGAAGCTACTCTCAGAGACTTAAGAGACTCTTGATTTGGCCCAGAGTGGGAATTCTCATCTTTCCAACTTGCAGTGGTGACCAAGACCCTCTGCAACCCAAATGTAAATGAGTAACTGGACTAATAGCAGAGACAAGGACTAGGGATAAGGTGTATAGTTTCTTAACCACTACAATTACAGTTAATGAAATATCGATAGGCAGAAGCAGATAGTAAAGATACAACAGTATACTTTGAATTAACAGAGGGCTTCCCAGTAAAACGGGATGGTATTAGAGCATTCTGCTGGGACAGCTTATTCCATTCATTTGGCCTCTATTTAAAGACGTCTCCACAGATGTCCAACGTACTCTGGACAACCTTCCCACAATTAACAGTCTTACTGTTTTGTCCTTGCTGAGCTGTAGGAAGACAATACCGTTATTTAATGCAGATTAAAACACACATTGATAATGAAGAACAGATTAGGGAAGTCTTACTTAATTACTATTTTCAGTACAGTTCACTATCAATTAATTATATTATCATGTAATAGCTAGCATACATCTGCTCCCAATTGGTTAAATACTTCTGCAGCTATACTCCTACTGAAACCTGCAGCAAAATTCCTATTGCTCAAAAAAGCTTTAATGAAGTCCCTGAGACTCAGGAAAACAAGGCTAGTCATCTGTACTTCATGTTGCTTTGCTAGCACTCAGGGCTTTAGAGTAAATCAGAGTTACTGTTGTACATATGGCTCATCCTGTACTTTCAGCTGTGCTATCTGCCACGCAGGAGTGCACTAAAGCATGGGTTTGAAGGAGTTTAGCAGATGAATTAAGAAGCTCAGTTTATGCAGTAACTTGGGTATATTTCCTAGAGAAAAATCCTCAGACTGTAGACTGTATTTTTAACAGAAGGACTCTGCCGTTTGGAAAAGGGGCAAAAAGCATGCTGGTTATCAAATACACATAACTGCAGCAGACAGAGTAACTGAAACCCAGATATGCAAGAGACAACCATTGCTATAAAATTTCCATGTTAAAGAATTGTTGAAAAATATAAATAAGCATTTTCCCATAATACTAATATACTGGGATTTAATTGTTAGCTTTACCCCAGAACTTGCCACTATTAAATAAACTAATACCACATAACAGCTGCTCAAGACATTGCTTTGAAGAATGTATCATAACATTGGGTTTTATTTAATTTCTTACCCTTTTCAGTCTTTAAATGCCTAAAGACAAGATCCTCTATGCAAACGTGACTCTTCGGATATGAAAATCTCAAATTAACATCTATACACTTCGAGTTGTTCTTCTCCTTCACAACATTCACCTGCATTTTAAATAAATTGCTAGTCCCTTTCACAAGTATTTGAAGACATTGGAACTGTTTCCTCAGTATGTGTCTTTCAAGAAATAATACCAAGATGCTGACATTATAACACTATTTTGTGGAGAACCTGAGACTCCTCATCACATGCACAGAGTCTAAGTCATGTTCCAGAAATTCTTGAGGTCTGCACTCAGGGTGCCTATGACCTTGGGAGAGAGTCAAGGTTCATTTCTTGATGCAGCCTCATCCAGTAACTGGTGTACAACCTAAAGCACCTATTTCATTGCTTTGTTAGGCTCACAAAGCTTATTCACTGCGTCACTGCCCTGTCTCACTAGTAATACAAGCGAGACACATCAGCACAGAATGCCTCATTAGCCTGAAACCTGTGATTTACAGAACATTAATGTTCGCTGAGCACTCTGTGCTCAAGCATACAATAAGTTTACTGGATGGAGCAGTTGGTCCAGGGATGAGGCCAATTTAAATCAAGGCAGACAGACCCATTCTGAAGAAATGGAAGTTCCAGAATACAATTCTGAATGTTGTACAGGGGACCTTTCGTGCTTTGGGTTTACACATTGTCCTTGTGCAGAAGCTTCAGAGTGCAATTTGTTCTCCAGTATAATTTCAGAGAACTGCTCTACCCATCATAATAATGTATGTCCCAACTTAAGAGTCTTATCCATAAAGATAAGCAAACCTTTTGTTAAAAGTCATTTCAGTCTACATTACTAAAGCTGGCAGACTACTTCTTTAGGTTGTTACCGTGTAACATTTTATTTTCAGCAAAACAATCAAAATAATATTTGCATCTCTTAGTAAGTTAGTGGAAAGCAAATTACTCTCAGGTAAATAAAGTTTTGTTAAATAAATTTCTCTATCCCTAAAGTACAGATTTTAATTTCTCTGTTGAATGATTACACAACAGTCCACGTAACTAAGATCTGGCAAATTTTTCGTCTTTACTTTCTCCTCCTTATAAAGATTGAATTCTCTTTTTTGTCCAAGATACTAAAAGTATCCCATTTCAACTTTTCATATTTCAAGCTAGACCCAAAATGTTTCTCCTTTTGCTTGGCATTCAGCTTCTGGCTTCACAATTAACACACATCAAATAGATCTCAGGATGTCACCAAAATGTGTAATGCTACTACGATGCGTGTTTAAATTTAGGCACGCAAGTAATCCGATTAAAGTCAGTATCTGCAAAGTCAAACACATAAGCCAAAGAAAAGGTTTAATATTGTTTCTGTGCTCAGGTTCTCAAGTACATTCATAGCCATTTCTCTAAAATGTTGTATCATCTGCAACCCATTAAAAAAATACAATTCCAAGATACTTAGTGTGCTATATAGATATTTTCAAGAGTACCACAAAGAGATGCAGCTTAGATTAGCTGTTCATGGTGTGCCTCTCTTCCTAAAACACAAAAGCCATCTCAATAGCCCAATGAAGCGAACTTGAACTGAGTTGAATTATACTGAACTACTGAATTACAGTGGAAAGTAGTAAATCTCTTGTTTAACACAATGGTTGATACGAGAAATCACTTTGTACAGAAACTTGAATTTGGTACACCAGCAAAATCCTACCGACTTGGTAAGAGTTTTATGCAAGGAATTACAGAGTGATCCTTCAAACACTTCTGAATTAGGAAGTATTAGCAAGGCCTGCAAGCATTTGCAAAACTGAGGTCTGAGAATTTGGCCCTTTATCTATCTATTTGGAATAAAAGAAAAGGAAATACTAGTTTATGCTGCATTTGTTGAATCCTTAAATCAATTGAGATAATTTATCTGCAATATTTCAAAGGGTTTGCAGTTTTTCCATCACCCCATACCTAACCAACATTTGTAATCCCTGTCGCTCCTGTAATTAATTTTAGGTATAGGATATAAAAGTAGTTTTTGTTGAAACAGCATACAAAAATAATCATCATATTTCATGCTCTGCTTCAGATACAATATAAAACTGGTAAAATTATGAAGGACCTAATTATTGCATTACTTCTATCCAAAGCACAAACTCCTTCGAAATACAGTATAGAAGCAACATATTTGAGGTTTTTTTTTTTTTTGTTTTCTAACATAAGCAGAATTATGCATTTAACGCATTAATAACTGAAAAACAGAAAAAAAAACTGAATAAAAGAAAAACACCTCCCATGAAATAATTCCATTGAACGCAACACTCTGGATTATTAAAATGGACTAGGTAGACTAACTAAAATCTAAAAAAACTCTGCTAAACAAAAAATAAACAGTTTGACATAAAGACCAGCTGATTTTTAACTATACTTTAATTAAAATCGATTTATCTAAATTAAAAACCCACTATGAACACACAAACTATGCTCACCATGCAGGCTGGGCAAACTCAAAGTATGTTTTGAAATGCGGATGTACCTAAAATATGGGATTTTTGGTTTTTTTTTAAGATTACAAGAACTCAACTAAACCAATATATTTCAGATTTGGCAGGGGAGAGGAAGAGGTTGATAATATAAGCAATTCAGTACCTTCATCCGTATGACCTTAGTCCGACTGCAGTTCAATTACTCTATATCAGCCGAATAATTTTTACAATGGAAAAAACATAATGTATAGCTCATTAGTTTCCTAATTATTTGCTCTTCCTTCGGGACAAATAAAAAGGCATCTTAGCAGTTCATCTCTGAATAGGGCTGTGCATAATACTACTTCAAGAAACATTACCACAGATCTGCTGAATACAGTGATCAGTGTCTTCACCTATAGATACACCACAGCATCTCACATTGTTTTGACAGCATTTAATATATTTTTTACAATCTAATAAAAGAATCTGCAACAAAGAAAAATATTATTAATTTATATTACAAGACACTGTAGTATAAATTTATGGCATTTCCCAACTCTGTAAGTAAGTCAGGAATAATATTCATAAAAATAAAGAACAAAGCCCCCAAATCAAAACAGTAACTTAGAAAGAACCAAACCAGATTTTTAGAAGGCTGCAAAGTGCTTTGAAAACGTTAAAAACAAAACTCAACTATTGCCCCCAAATTTCTTGCTATGAGTTCTGTTTTTTCATATCCCATCCTGAAGGGCAGTCAATGCTGAATTTATGACAACACAATTCCTCAGATATCTATAATAGGTTCCTCTCACTCGCATTAATCCCCCATAGTTTCTCTACATAGCCTACTCCAGAAAGAAATAAAAAAGTAAAAATAAAAAAAAACCAGTTTTTTTTTTCCTATCCGTACACCCAATTTTATTTACAATGCCTTGAGAGAGAGAAAGACGTTATGGTACAGTTACACCAAACTATCCGACATCAATCTCAGCTGTTTACTAAGATTACGAATACCAAAAAAAAAAAAAAAAGTTACACGAACTTTCATAATTACACACTAATTTTTAGAACCATCACACAATGACAAAAAGAGTTATCAACTTTATAAATACAGAAAAAAATTACATGGTTTTAAGAACAACAAAGTTACTAAAATATATATATTTTTACCGTACCTCCTTTAAATTTTTTTCCCGAGAGTTGATCTTTACAGGTTATTAAAAAAACAAAAATTTCTTCAGCCACAAGCCTTTGTATTTTATTTTTATTTAAAATAAAAAGTCACGCAAATGTTAAAATATTTTGTTTTGGCCATTTGGCTCCCTCCTCCAAATTGACACTTTATAAAAACCTTCTGTACTTTTTTCCCCCTCCCTCTCTCCCTCTCTACTACCTCCAAGATGGTAGGAAAGTTGTTGTTTTGGAGGGCAGAGGAGCCGCTCTCTGATGTTATGTCCTCTCGGTGCCTGTAGTGGTGCTATAGGAGACTGCTGGCTCTCTTCTTGAGCAGCCCCAGCAGCCCTGCCTTCTTTGCTGGAGAATATATTCAGGGATTCCCCTTAATAATCACCTACCCTCTGAGCACTTTGTAGTTTTAAAATAATAAAAGAGCCCCCAAAGCTTCCTCCCCACAAAAAGCAGGATCTTCTCAGAGAGAGGGGGGCAGCAGCTCCTCAGCACAGAGCCCGAGCACATTCCCAGTCCCTCTGCTGGGGAGGAAACTCTGATCTGTCAGCCCAACAGAGAGAAAGGGGGGAGAGGAGAGAGAGGAGGGAAAAAAAAGCAGCTGGAAAGGTAAGCCAGGCCTGGCCTGCATCCCCGGGCTCGCGTAGCGCGGCAGGCGGTGCGGAGGGTGCAGGGCGGGCGGGGAGGCGGGCTACGCGAGGCCGGGGATCGGCCGGGGCGGCGTAGGCCGCAGCAGGGGGTGCGGGGAGCCAGGGGGGTTTTTGAAGCTTTTGGGCGCCGGGAGGAGCGCCGGAGG
>VZRO01001161.1:883471-1055516 GCA_013397915.1 Daphoenositta chrysoptera | reverse complement strand
GTGGCCCCCGGGCCGGCCCCCGCCGCAGGGAACGCGGGGCAGGGGCGAGGGGCTGCCCTGGCTTCACCTTCGCTCCCCGACACATGCCGGGGCCGGTGGCCGCCTGAACCCTGCCGGGGCCGGCTGGGGTCTGTCAGCCACCCCACTGTCCCAGGACCCCTTAGCGGGACACGAGCGGCAGCCCACTGGCACCTCGGCCAGGGGAAGGGATCTCCTCAGTAGCCCCTACACAGCAAGGGCTGTGTCTGGCCCCCTCTCATGTCCCCACTGGACACCCAGGCTGTCCCTGTGGGCTGGGGTCCTCTGGGCTAGGGGGTCTGTGAGAGGTGCTGCTGCCCCCCAGGACTGGAAATGAAAGGATCGTTTTTTTCAGGGAAAAGAACGTCTGGTAGTTGTGAAGTGAGTGCACTGGAAGACCCGCCAACGCGCTTCACCCCGCACAGGTGAAATAGCTCCGGTTTCTAATGCGGGAGGTGGCGCGTTTTGGTCAAATATTCCTTAATGTGTCTTTTAGGTCAAAATTATAATGGCTTTGTACAAGTAACTTCAAATGAATTTTGGAAGTGACAGTGATGCTCACCTTAAAGCCTTATACCATCTGATTAAAATACATAAAGTTAGTTCTAACTTTGTTACTCAACTACATGCAATGCAGGTTTATTTTAAGACCTTTCAGTTCCTGAGGATTGGGAGACCTAAAAATAAAATTGACAAAATTAGGGCAATGCATCGTTCCCCTATAGACAGGTGCCTTCCCCTATGGGCTCACAGTGTTTCATGCTCAGGCCATACCCACCAGGTACCACTGCTCATGGCTGAGCTGGAGCACTCGTTTTTTGTATGAAGCTGTCACTTACAACCTGGTGACATTCAGCCTTATGCATGAACTGTTTGTAACATATACAAAGATCACAGTTTTATTAATTGTAAAGATAATTTATCTACAGAAAGCAAGCCCAACTTTACGTGCTGGGGGTTATTCTGGTGTTCAGTATTTTTCTGATGAGTGAATGAATTTGTGTGTAGGGCCTGGTCCTACAGAACTGCGTATACCATGTTCTCCTGGTATGGTAAATCATCAGGAGGTACAAATTTATTGTAAAACCACACTGAAACTCCAGTAGCTTATACCTGCCAAAAGGCTCCTCTGTGAGGAGCTCTATTGGTTAATTATTGAGTATTCCTACTGAAGCATGAATGATATTGTATTGTGTGAAAATAAGCTTATTTATCTTCGTAGTATTGGGACTAAAAATTAAAAAAAGTATTTTGTTTTACCTCATAGGGAAGGGCAGGTTATCTGTTATTTGAATAAATAAAGACTTTGACTTTTTTTTTCCTCCTCCAAATGCAGATGCAAGGTGTGTTGTGGTATGTTTAATCTCTAGTTTATCTCAGGATCATGATTTTGGTATTTTGAGATAATGTTTTTAAAGTACATTTCTGCCATGTTGCAATGTCCTAAAGGGTCCATTTGTTGCTGTATCTGAAGGCCACCTCTGCAGCCCTGTTCATCCTGGCAAAACCCAGGCCTGTTTATAACTACATTGAAATAAGCATGCATGAGAACCTCCCTTTGAGGATGTGATAGCAGGACTGGGGCCTGAGATGTGCTCAAATAGAGAAATCCTTGTTCAAAAGACTTTCAAGATACAGAGCCCATCTTGAACCTTAAGTCAGGAATAGCCATGTTTAGGAAATTACTTTTTTTGAAATCTATAGGAATGTACTCTTGGCAGTAGTTACGAATTTTCCTACCTAAGATCTTTTTTCTTTAGAAATCCTCTGAAGTTTCTGAAATTCTTAGTGTCTTAAATGTTTGTTGTTTTTTAGGGTTTGGGGTATCTTTGTCAGGTTTTCTCTAAGGTACTTTGAGGTACAGATGAGTGAATCAGCTGAAATAAAAATTCCTGCTTAAGTTCATTTGGTGTAGGAAAGCAAAAAGAACCTGTTCAGTTTTTGAGCAAAGAGTTCTTTTTTCCCCTCCTCATAATTATGTTTTCTGCTCTTGATGGTAACTAGTTACAGGTTCTATAAGTTCTCTAGCTGTTACTATTTTTAGGAATAATGCTTAAGTTTAATTCTGTATTTGTTGTGTTATATTCGAAAACATAATCTGTTTTACCAGTGTTGCCTAAAATATTCTGATGCTTTTCTGTTAATATATTGGGCATCCTTATGCAATGTAAACTGCCTTTTTCCAGAGCTGAAGTAATAAGCTTTCTAAAAAGGCAGAATGAGGGCAATATTGCTTCTTTCTTCCTAGGTAGATCTTAACATATGAAAAAAGTAGTCCAAAATACGATTCCAGGAGGTAAATAAAAATATCTTGTAAGATCTTAACATGTTGAATGCCTTGATCTGTCAGGGTGCTTGCATGTGTGTTGCAGTACCCACACTTCAGAGGCCTTCCTGAGTAAGGACTGTACTCGAGTTAATAAAAGTGTTCTGTACAGGAACTCTTGTAGTTGACTGCAGTTGCTTCCCAGTCTTCTCTGTCTCAATTTGAATGCTTTTACTGACAAAAAGACTCTTGTTTCCACAATTACTTGTTCTTTCTCCGTCAAGAGGAATTGACAAAACTACTATTTATGTTATTTGTGTTTGTGGAGAAGCTGAGGTTCTTGTAGATCCATTCTACTTCTGGCCCTACGCTGATGGTTTTGGAAACATGGAGATGATTGTACCTTGTCTGTGAGATGTCATGAAGCATCAAGCAATTTAACAGGAAATTTGGGCTACTATTAGCAAATGCAAAACAACAGAGTAAAGACCTCTGTAGCTGTGGATTTTGTTTGGATGCAGTGTGTGAAGCTCTGAGCTCAGTCCTCTTAATTATACATCTTTTAACCACCAGCATATAATTGCCTTGCAATTTATAATGCATTTGGGGATTCCATTGCCTAAAAGGGTCTTACGTACATTGAATGTCAAGTTGTGAGCATATGTTTAAGAATGTACCAACCCACAGGATTTAAAACACTCTAATATTTGGAGCACAGCATTTGCTCAAAATTACCGATCTGAGTTTTGAGGCTATAGTGCTTTGGGCTTTCTATTAGTGAGTAAGGCATTAACTTCCCTGAAGACTACAGATGAGGTCAGGTACCAGATCTCTGTATGGCATAATGCTGGTACTTGGGTATGGTTATAGTAAAGATTGTCCTCCAAAGTTTGCTGCTATACTGTTTTCCAGCCTCTCTGAAGGACTGTTTAACCCTTTTGGAAGAGGGTATGTGGAGTGCAGAGCTACAACTTTGTTGTCTTTGGAGCTGATGTGCACTGCAAGGGAGCTGATTATGCTGCTACTGAAAAGCCAGTACCAAAAGCAGTTGGGAGCTGGCTTCTTCCAGAGGGTGATAGTAGGTGTTGGCAGTTGGACAGGTGTGTTCCTGTGTGTATTGAAATCTTTAGTTTTTTTTTTTTTTTGCAGTCATTGTGCAAACCACCTTCAGTTGTCTCATAGACTACCAGTGGCTGCACTTAGCAGGACAGATAGCTCTGCTCTTAGGTGCTGATGTCTCAGAGTGTGACTTTGCTCTGTGTCCTGCCTGTCCTTTCTATAAAGCCTTGCTGGGGTGTTAGGTTTGTTACTCTTCTTCACATGTCCAGATAGGACTTTAGCCAGAGGGAGGAGATACTCTTCCAGTCAGTTGCTCAAGAATAAAAAACGGGACAAGGGGAGAAATTAACGTGTTATGAAGTTGCAAATATTAGTGGTAACCTCGTAAGAATGTGAAGAATACCCTGCTGGGTCAGATCAGCTTGGATCCAACCTAATGTTCTGTCTTGGGCAGTAGGAATAAGTGAAGCTATTTAGGAAGAGCATGAAAGCCCAGACACTTTTTTGTGCTTTTTCTCTTACTCCTCCACCACTCATATTTGTTAAATTGGTCATACTAGCGGGTACATTGCTTATGTCCCTGTTGTCTATGAACTTCTCTATTGCCTTTTTGAACCTGATGATGCTCTCTGCTACCATGGTCTCATGTGACTGCAAGTTCCAGCAGTTCACTACCTGTGAGTAGTAAAAACAAAGAAATACTTCTTTGCTATGTTTTAAGTCAATCTCTTACTAACTTCATCTACTACTAACTAGGTGCCCTTAGTTCTGATATTGTGTGATCTGGTGTACGACTGCTCTGTATTTACCTTGTTCCCTACCATGATTTTTTAAAACCACAGTTGTGTATTGCATCATTTGGCAAGGGCACGCATTTTTGGATTCCCTTGTGTTTTTTGCCCTGTTGTTTCTGACTAGCTCAAAATCTTTTATTTAGAATCAGTTGTTTAAGGAAAATCTAGGTTCCTCAAGACGCAGCTTCTGGTTTCTGATTCACAGGTTGTGGCTAAAGTTAGTTTGAGCACATGCAAATATGAATTTTTTTTCTGTTGAACCTTCCTACATCTTCAATGCAGAGTGTAAATGCAAAACCGAACACAGCTTCCAGAAAGTTTTGTATTCTGATATTTTTATAGTGAAGTACAGCTGCTTAAGCATTTGCTTTTTCCAGGGGAAGTCCATGTTTCCGTCATCTCTTACTGAATCCTGTGGGACAAAAATAATTTCTCCCCCACCCACTATTTAGCTAAGTGTAGTTTCAGTTCTCTTCAGTTACGTGACATGTGCCTATTCCATGCTTGTGCTGCTTTTTACGTAGCATTGAAAAGCTCTGTTAAGAACTCCTGTAAACTGTTAAAAATAAAACACTGCATCAGATGAAATCAGAATGAAGAGATTTAAGTGTCTTCTTTATTTTTATATATATATTTATACACACACACACACACACACTCTTGTATGGTACACTATGGAAGTAAAAAGAAAAAGCTCTTTTTAAATTAAGTCCAACTTCAGTCTCTGATCCTGGCAGTGTATCCACATAGTGACATGTCTTTTGGGGAGTCTGTTTAAGAATCTACCAATAAAGATATAATTGCAAGTTTGAGAAAATTGCTGTGTTGTTTTTTTTGGTATACTGTTGGTTGGCTACTATGTTTATTAGCTTTCTTGTTCCTTGTACTGTAGTTGCACTAATTGATTCCTGTCAGGATTTTTCACATGGTTATGTTTGCATGAGCTTCTCCTAGTGTATATATAGACCCAAAAATTCATGTTCATGCTCACTGGTTTCCCTGGGGATTATTGTCAGTGTTTTTGTGTGAATGTTTCATATAGCATTGTACGTGTGCCCTGTATCTCTCAGACAAGTGAGAAGTGAAATACTATGCCTGCCTTGACACAGTCAAGTTAAATGCAAAAATAAGACTTAATTATGAGTTAAATCCAAAAATAAGACTGTGGCCACAAGAATAAGTCTAGGACTATAGTGGCTGGGAACTGTGGAGCAGTTTCTTTACAGAAGCTTAACGGAGGCACACAAGGTATGCATTTCTCACTGTTTACTTTGGAACCATCCTGAGGACCTCTTTCTCTTTGGTCTTTTGCTTGATAACCTTCAGAAAAGAAATACAGCTGGGTTGTACAAATGAGGAGAAAGTTAGTGATCCATCAGAAACTCTGCAAAGCATGATAGTAGAAGTTTAAAAGAAGGTGATAAATAAACTAGAAGAAAATAGAGAGCAAAATGTGGCTCATCCCAGTTGCAAGATACGCTCAGTCTTTCAAGTTTTATGTGTGGTCCAGTATGTCACCTAATACAAGCTTTGATAAACTATTGAGAGAAACAGACTCCCTAGCAAAACCTTTTTATCAGCGTTGTGTGTGTGAGATGCAAGCAGTTAAGACTCATTTGATTACTTTTGCTCTCATAGTAATAGAAGAGTCTGTCTTTCAAACGTATGTATGGGATACAAACACTGACCACAACTCCTGTATGGGTCATGTTCCCATGGGATTTATGTTTTTCATTCGTGTTGTTGCTGAATAATACTGAAGGATATGTCAGTATCTGCCTGAGCCAAGGTGACTGAAAGGATTATTTGGTCCTTAACATGCTAAAGAAGAGATTGTTCCCTCTTCCCGTTCTGTCTTTTTGAAGGGCACAGTCAACAATGAACTTTCTTGTTCTTAAGACTGACGTGTTGAGGAAAGTCATACTCCAGTGATTGGTTTCAAATACATATATAAATATAGTGTATGTGCTTCTATGCCTTGAGAAAAGTTGGGAAAGGTGATTGGAACTGGACTAGGTGTCTGTGCTTATGTTGTGACTGTCTGGTGTAAGCAGAGTGCAAGGCCCCTGCCTCTGGAGGTGCCTGCTTGCATGTGTGCATGGAAAGGGAAAATGTGTATCAAGAGGAAATACAAAGTTATCATTATTGTCAAATGATTGTTTAGGTCGCTTGCAGTATGTGCTCTCTATGCTGTACATGTGCATGTACAGCTGTTCCAAGAATTTTAAGTGTGTTTTAAAATTTTTTAGTACTCTTCTGTCTTCCTGCTTCTACAGCTAGATATATGCTAATGAAGGCCAGATTTATGCTGTTTACTCGGTGGTATAGGGTGTTTGTTTTCCCCTAGTGACTTAAAATTGCTTTTCTAGATCCCCCGGTGCCATAGTGCTTTGTCATTTTCTCATGGTACTTTTTTACAGCAGGAAGTGGAGGCTTGTACCTTTACAAGAGGAAAGTGCATCTTTCCTGCAAAGTCTCTATAGGCTTCCTCCTTGCAATCCTGCTCTTGCCATTTTGGGCCTTGTGAACAAGTAAGTTCATTGAGGTGGTAATCTGTACATTTGTTACATGCCTCTAATTTATTACATATTTCCTGAATATCACGTCTATGAACATTCCTTTCCTTGGTGTGTAAAACATGAAACTGAACTGACTACTGAATGAATACCCAGTGTTTAAAAGAGCTAATTCCAGTGCTTCAGGATGACCTTTCTGAATAAAAGCTACCTTTTGCAGGTTAATCTTAGTGTATCAGAGTAGTCTGCAGAATGTATGTACTGTTAATTTTGGGATGGTTTGGGGGGATTTGTTTGTTTTTTTAAAAAGATGATTGTCAAAGACCCCCCATAATGTTGGGAACTGAAAATGTACCTTATGGCTACATGGATTTGCACTGTATGAATCTGCTTTAGGGGGAAAACCTCCCAGCCTCTTGCTGTATTGACATTTCAGCCCTTCTGGCATTGATGGGAGTACTGACTGATATTAATGCCTGCATTTCCCTAAAGTAAGTACAGTGAGGTTGGATAAACTTTGATGAACCATGATGACCTCAGGAAGCATATGGATGCTTGCATAAGTTGTGAGCAGCTGCAAGATCTGAAGACTGTTCATCAGGTGTAGTAAAGAAAGCTTTTCTTAAAAAAAAAGCTTTGTTGCAGTGACTGATGAAATAATTTTGCAGAGCAAAGACAGGTGGTTTTGTAAGCAAAGATATTTAAAGTAAACCCTCTGCAATCAAATGGGTTAATCATATTTCAGCTTGATTTCTGAAAGCAAGTGATCTAATCTGACACTTAGCCTTTTTCAACTTGTAGCTTCTAATCACTTTCTGGTAGATGAGTAAAGTTCTGTTTAAGTGATTTAAGTATGGTGGCAGTAGAATTTTCCTTCCCCCAGTAATTTCTTTCACGTTTTCCAAAGATCCATGACTACTGATTGAAAACTGTTGTGCTATGGATTTGTTTTACTGGATGCTAACTGAACCACAGGCTTAGTGACTACATGTGCCTGTTTACTGTTTATTACGGTAGTAATATCTGTTTTATTCTGACTGACATTGACCCTTTTGATATTTTCCTTAGACAATCTGCTTCATCTTGGTTCATCATCATTCCAGGATAGTGGTGTCCTTGGGGCTCTCTTTTAACATTGGCATGTTACAGAAGATTTAAAATCAGGTATTGTTTTGGATCCTTCTTTCCGGCTCAAATGAAATACACAACCTAGAACTGAATGCAGTTTTTCTTCCCGTATGTGATTTGTCTCAATATTTTGGTTCTTTCAGCTGATGTTCACAAGGAATAGAGTCACGTGATGTATGAAGGCAAACACATACACTTCTCTGAGGTTGACAATAAGCCCTTGTGCTCATATAGCCCCAAACTGTGCAAGCAGAGGCGACTTAACGGCTACGCCTTCTGTATCAGACACGTTCTGGAGGACAAGACTGCCCCCTTCAAGCAATGTGAATATGTGGCCAAGTATAACAGCCAACGCTGCACCAACCCCATCCCCAAGTCTGAGGACCGTAGGTGAGTTGTGATTTCCTGTCTCCAGAGGGGGAGGTGGCTGGGACGGAGGCTTGAGTTTTATTTGAGTTGCTGCCTGGTTTCAGGATGAGGGAGGAGCTGGTCTGAGTGAGTTATATTCCAGGATGTTCCTTTGAGGATTTTGTTTTAAGACCAGTAAACTTTATTTTATTTTCTGTGGGAGTCAAGTACTCAGAGAGAGGGCAGTAACTTAATCCCAAGGAAGTTTATGGGAGAGTTCACTGCTTTCCTCAAATTCACTATAAACTGTGGATCAAACCTGCTACACAATATCAACTGTTCTAACTCATTTGCTTTGTCACTCACAGTACATGCTCTTAGAAAGGCCTTCTTGTTTAGCCAGCAGTGCCAAAAGCACACTTCCATCTGCTTTTTCAAGACAAGCAGTTGAAAATGCTTAGCTTCTGGACACAGGGAGCAGTGACACATAGGGACAAATCCAGAATTACAATCCATTGTTGGTGATTTGGTACTGAATCTGTAGTGTTGTTTTACTGGAATAAAATAAATATTACTTGATAACAGATGAGCCAGCTGGGAAGGTGCCACGTGCTCCCTTTCTTCTTTGCTTCCCTTACTTCTCTCCCCTTCCCTGCCCAAATGACGATGCCCAAAGTGCCCAGGTATTAAATTCCTTGCAAAAGGTAGTCCTTGAAATTGTTGAGAGCTGGGAATTAAAAGCAGATTTCCTGAACTACAGCCCATACTGTAACCACAAGGGCATTATTCCTTGCTCTTTAAGACTTCCTGAACACCAGTCTCCTTGGTGCTGCTTCGGCTGAAATAGCAGAATTTGTCTAATCTTGTCTGCTGTCTATATATGACTTTATTTTTCACAGCTGTCATTTCAGGTTTTGCCAGTAACACCATGTTTATTTAATGTGTGTGTTAACTATCTGAGGCTTGTTCTCTTAGAAATGCTTTTTTAAACCTAAAATATGCCAAAAAAATCACACCACTCTTCACTGACCTTTCACATTATTAGCTGCCATTCACTAACCTTTTGCATTATTAGCAGTGTTCCTACTGTGCCCTACATATAACTTCCTTCTCAGCTCACAGCTCCCTCTCTTGTCTGAAACAACAGTTGGACTGTGCTCTAAATTAACTTGCACTTCACCTGCCATTTCAGCTGAGGAGACTGATGAAGTGAGAAAAAAGCATGAATGTTTGTCAAAAGCTGTAGGGCAAATGCTCAAATGGCACAAGATGAATAACTTTAAGCTGTAATTTGACAGTCAGTGAGTGTTTCTTTGCTACTGTACAATTGAGGCTCTTTGGAAATAAGCTCACAGAAATGATCATAGAAATGGTTAGCACAAATGGTACACTCTAATTTCAGATGCAAGAGCTTACTGAGCCAGAGTTCCTGTTTACCAGGGGTCATACTGAAAAACAATAGAAGTAATAGTACTTAATGACACTTTTTTATGTCTCATATGTTCCCATGGAATTTGTGATTTTTCTTTACACCTTGAATTGAGTTCACACTTCGTTCTTTTTGATTTTTCTCAAGTTAAAGTGAAGTGTGGTCATGACATCTGGTGTATGTTATATTAGAATAATTCAATTGCATGTCGAGTGTCACATTACAGTACTTGAAGAGGACAGCAGGTGTCTGAAAGAGAAAATAAACTTTTAATTTCAAATGAGAGGATGTGACAGTTTGAAAGAATATTTTACAAGACTGTTTCTTGGGGCAGAGTTTAATTTTAACAATAACATTTAATGAATGCTAGTGATAAGACTGTGGCTGTTCTAAACTTCTTTTTTTTTGGCAGGCAAACCTGTATCTGTTTCTTAGGAGACTTTTTTCACACTCCGTTCAATATAAAGATATTTGCAGTGTCTGAGTTCTTCACTCATAGCTTTTCATTTTCTGTATACAGAATTTCTGTCAGATGGTCATTTTGTCACAGTTTTAGACATGTAACTGTACATGATCAGAAGCAGGCTGTATGATGCTCTGACAGCCATCTTCTTTTATACTTTTAGAGATTGTTAAAAAAAAGTATTTCAAGAAGATGCATGCATTATATGCCAACAGCTTCATAGTCTGTCCACAGATAATTAAAAATAATTATCACTTGACCCCAGACAAACGAGATACTACGAGCCACAAAGATGGTTAATATGGTGCCATATTATTAGATTTATTATTAACCATTAACATTCTACAAATTAAATCTATTAATAGTATGTGGTTTTGTTGCCTTATTTGAAGTCTGATTTTTCTATTCACTGTCTTGTTTTCTTAAAGAATATATATATATGGGATGATACACACATGGGTTTTGTATCTCTCTTTTCTCTGAATACATCTCCTACTTTTTTCTTAGGCAGATACACACAAAGATAATGAAATGCAACTTGATTTTTAAATATAGGGTTACTACAATTTAGTTGGGTTAAACACTATTTTTTCTCTAATTCTCCTCACTCAAGAGAATCTTTAAATAATTTGTTAATATACAAGCTGCTCCCCAGTTTATTTGGATCTTCTTATAAGTAAGTGATGGAAATTGATACTGAAGTGGGGTGTACTAAGAAGCAGAATGCAGTTGTAGGTAAAAAAACCTCACTGTCTGAATTCTTGCCTTCCCAGTGGATGTGGGAGACTGTCCAGCTAAAGCCTTCAGAGCCCATCACATTTTGTGTGCTTCATGTTGTGATAATTTTAATGGATATCAACCCACCGTATGTGTGGACTTCATTTGACCTTACCTGCACAGAATAAGTGCCTTTGGCACTGAATGAGGAGGGGGAAAAAAAACTGTTTTAGATACTTACTGTGATACTGTCAGCTGAGCATAACTCACAGACAGGCTATAGAAGTGACAAACAGCCTCTGAGACAGGCTTGTTGGGATTGGTCTTGTGGGGCCAGCTTGACCCTAAAGGGTTTCATGCTCAGAGCTATGTGAAAAGCACTGTGCCTACTTGCAGGTTCTATTCCTGTCTTCCCAGTAACCTGACTTCCATGGAGCTTGAACTACTAATGCAGTGTCTGCAGCACCATGTGAAGTCAGAGCCAGTTTAGGCCAGGGCCAACTAAAAAGCCGTCCTGGAAGATGTAGGATGGGGAAATGCGTGTGCATGCTCCCCTGGGTGTGTGCAGGGCTAGCGAGAGCCTGAAGGGCTAAGGCTAAGTTGGTGCTAATGAGAACTGTGCCTAGCCAAAACTGCTTGTGTGCAGTCTTCTTTACCCAGAGAAGACTGAACTGCTCTTCCTGGTTACTTCTTGCTCCTCTTAGTCCAAGGTGTAACAGCCTTGGTTATCCTGGAAGATGGGGAGTTGACAGAGCCTAAAGCACAGAGCCAAGTCAGTGTGTACTGGAGTCTGAATGCTGTAGCCTGGCATCCGTGGATTTGTGTCCAGAGGAGCCAGTTGGCTCTCAGTGATGCAGTATGGTCAGCTGTAAGAGCCAAAGCTTTATCCTCTGCCATATAAAAACGATTCTGTTAGAGTTAAATGAACAAGCCAAACCCTTAACAGCCTAAAACTCTGAGAATTTTAGCAAGCTTATTACCTTTCCATAGACTTACTCACCTTTTAAATTTTTTTTCTTACTGTTTTTGTAATGAAAACAGACTACAGTTCTACCTCCTCACATCAGCACAGGCACAGGATGACAATAATTTAAGTTCTGAACAGTATAAGGGAAGCATTTGCATTGAGCAAAACACTCTTTTTATTGGCATAAGAGGGAAAAGAATTCCCTTGTGTTTGTTTTGTCTGTTGATTGGTTTTTTTCTTCTGTCATACTAAAAGTACTGTTGTAACTGTCCAAACAAAATATTTAAAAAGGGCTTAATTTTAAATATGGAAACGGTGGTTGTTGACTTTAAGGGAAGCTTTATTGAGCCCTCATTATATAATTTTATTTTTAGAAATGCATCTCTCAGTACGAATTTATGGTATTCCAGTGTGTTCTAATAAGGACTGCATGAGTTGTTGGCTTTTGGGTTGCCTCATCTAGGTTTATTTATTACTTACAACATAATGTAATGAAGAAATTATTTAGGCAATAATAAGTAGCAGTACTTTTCAGCCCTTTCTGATTTGTGAAATCTTAGGAGTATGGGGCTCTCAAGAAGCTACATATATGGAGACGATTAAAGAGCATATATGAAGTTGCTTTCTCTTTCTTCCCTTTTAAGGACCCTTTAGAGCTGTTCACACATTGTTTCTTTAGAAATGGGTTGACAAGTTGAAAGTGACTAAACTGTACTGCTAAATCTTTTTCGGGGGTTGTTTTGGGCTTTTCTGCCACTTTTTTTCTCCGTGAAGACCAGAAATAATATAATTTTAACCTATTTGTTCAACAAAACTTACTGTTCTCAGGTTCATACTGATCAGATTTTAAAGAATACCTTCATGGGTATTTCGTTATCTTGTCCATAATTACCTTGATGCAGACATCACTCTTTCCTTGTATCTTTAGTCATCTATAAGCTGTAAGTTATAGATTGGATTCTGCAAGGGCAAATTCTGATCTGATTGCTAGTGGGTTCTACAGAGGCAGGAGTGCCTGCCTGTGGCATGCAGGAAAAGGATCACATCATGGTACCTAAATTTCTATCACATGCTGGTTCCAATCAGACAAAAGTTAATTGCTTACTTTTTAGTATGTTATCTGTGGCATAAATTGTAATTATTTTAACTTTCATGACAAATTTTCAAAGACTTTTTTGCTTTTCTTTTTTTTTTTTTTAATAGCATGACTTTGAAAGTTTTTCATATTAGAAGAACTTAAAATCCGTGTTTGTGGATTGTATGTATGTGTATTCCTGGCATTGTGTAAATGCTTTCTAGCAGCAGAAAATTTGTTTTAAACTAGATTTTTATTTGAAGAACATTCAGCTAATCCTCTGGCATCAAAATTCATCATGTTAAACTACTACAACAGAATTTAAGTATATATGCTATTTGTTCAGTAAGTGGAAATAGTGATCCTTCATAGCAGATATCTACTGAGATTGTCCATATAAGAAACTGCTCCCTACTACAGTGGAATAATAATAATGTGTGCGTTGATGAAAATGTTAACTGCTTCCAATGAAAGAACAGGCAAATGAAAGGAAGTAGTCTTCAGTGTACTTTTTCTTAGGAGCTTTTGAAATCATCAGTTAATGGCTTGTGTTCTTGCTGCTTTATGGATCAGACTATCCATTTGTTTTGTTCGCTTTGGTTTTTGACTATTTACCCTATTAGAGAGTTAAGATTTTGAATGATTGTGTGTGATTCTCCTATGAATAATGAATGAAGAATCTTTTATCTTAAGATTAGAAATAGTCACTTGTAAAAGTTTTTTTTCTGCTGGTTTGGGAGGACCACAGTTACCTGTTGTATTAGAAGCAGTTATGTACACTTCTTATAAAATCTCTTGTGTTTCAGTTTATATTTCCTTGAGGTGTGTGTGTGGGCTTCTCTTAAGGGATGTCTTGTCTTCAGATTTTACTTACAGAAGTTTAGTTAATAATTGACTGCTTTTACTTTTGAAAGGTACTGCAACAGCCACCTGCAGGTACTTGGCTTTATACCGAAAAAGGAGAGGAAGAAAAAGAATGATCCCATAGAGGAGGCAAAGGTCAGGCATCAAATGGATGCTATGGCCTTCAGTCTGACAGTGCCCACCCTGGCCTTGAAGATGCCCAATGGACTGGATGGGATGTCGCTTTCCCCTCCAGGGGCAAGGCTTCCTCTCCACTACCTGGAGGCAGAATTAGAAGACCCCTTTGCTTTCAATGAGGAGGATGATGACCTAAAGAAAGGGGCAACAGTGAAGAAAAAGTTGCAGAGCAAGTTGGCTCAAAACCGGCAGCGCCAGAGAGAGACAGAGATTTTAAAAGTTCGCCAAGAGCACTTTAGCCCCATTCCTGCACCTTTGCAGCAGCAGCCTCTGCAGCAGCAGCACTCCCATCTGCCACCTTCATCAGCTTCGTTAAAGCCGACAGGGCTACCGCAGGGCATAGTCTGCAAGTCACCTCAACCTCCGAACACCAGCGTACCAATGCAGGGAGTGGCACCCACCACACACACTATAGCACAAGCGCGGCAGTTGTCTAACAAGAGACCTCTGCCTCTCCTGCCGCCCGCCAGGGCTCCTGTCACGGACCCGCCAAGGACTGACCGGGTCCTCATGAAAGCCACAGCCTTCTCTCCGCACTCGTCCTGCATGAGCCGGCTACAGAGACTGGTGAAACTGTGCACTCGGAAACAGCAGGTGGACACTGATCTGTTCCCTCATTTAGGTGAGTAGGTGATAGATGCACTGCAGCTCTATTTTTTAACCTGAAACCAAAAGACTAAAGGGAAATGTCTTCCTAGCCCTGTCTCGCATTCCTGTGTGGCCCTTACAAAATAACCCTGAGCTACGTCATCTCTTAGCATTTTTTTAGCTCTGTTGTCTATGAGGGGAATGCCTGGACTCATCACAAGTGGTTTATGGCATTTTGGTTGTTTATTCTTCGTAATGTTCTGTTAACCATTTGAGAAATCAAACTGAAGTGTAGAAAACATTGTTTGGATTATAGAGACCTCATATAGAAGGTTTACAGCTCGAATAGTAAAGGTGATACTAGCAGTACCTATGTGAGTGGACAAAGTTAGATTGAATGTAAGGTGTGTGATAAGTCCATGTGACAAAATGAATATAAGTTAAAGTTTGGCGATTTGGCCCATCAGTCTCTGCAGATATGAATTTCCAGTTGACTTGATTGGAAAATTGGAACACAGGAGAATTTTTCTTGACTGGGCCTTATTTATGTATAGAATATGGATGAACAAAAGGAGAAGACCACCGCAGGAGAGCAGCACTGTTACAGAAGGTGGTTGGAAGGATGCAGTCTTGTCTGCATACCAGTGCAGGAATAGTCTTCCCCTTACATGTGATAATCAATAGCTGCTTGTGAAAATGTAAGCAAATATAACCAAATTGGTGCTATGGTAGTAGTGCTCTAGAAAACTTTGAAAAGGCAACTGACCTTGTGGCTGATTTGTCTGATTGTGAGTATAGACCTAGGCACACCTATCTGTCCTTTTGATCTTCCTCACCCTCCAGAGTTACTTTTCTGCTTAGTTTTAGATTGTACAATTCTAACGAGTAAAATACTGGCAGGGAAGAGGAAATATGAGTCTGTGTGATATAAGCAGGAACACCATTTAAGGTGTTTAAAATAAGACTTCAAAAAAATCTGGACTTTCCCTATATAATGTCTTATTTAATTGCAAACGTCTGTAATTTTTGCTATTTCAATTAACTTTTTCTTAATTTGCTGTTAAGATCTGCCCTTTAGCACTCATGAGATAGTTTGACTATTTGTTCAGAAGATAATTAGCATCCCATAGCATGTCTCCAAAGGAAATTGTTCTTCAGAAAACAGCTTTGATGGTCCTATATATAGTGCAGGTCTTTAGAGGAATGGCAACTCCAGAGGCATTTCTGTGTCACAGACCTCAATGGCTTAGAAAGTGACCTGTGTTTTGAAAGACTATAGAAAGATCCCTTTCTGTGCTTAATGTTTGACATTCTCAAGTGGTGAAGAGAATACGTTTTCCTAAAAAAGAGGCATAGTAAAAATAAAAACCAGTTAGACCTATACATGTACAGTTAGGCAGGTGCATAACTGTATGTGGATGCATGTAGAACAGTTTATATTTGGCAAAGTAAAGGAATTTGCATATTAATCACGTGAGAGTGGAAAATTTATTTGTTATTTATTCATTATAAGCCTTAATATTAAAGAATAGCTATGCCAGTTCAGAGAATTTCAGGATTTCTTTTTTATGTTTGAGTAGCACTAGAGATGTCTGCACAGAATCTTTCAAAAGATTAAGCCTGTTTTATGTGTACCAACATCAGAGCCATGTAACTGGATATTAATGTAACTGCAGTCTTCAGTGTCAGTATAGCTGAATTTGGATTAGATTTATTCCTTCCTTTCTGCAGTGCCCCGGAGAAGCAAAGCAACACAATTTCTGATTTTGTTTTTAAACTTTGAGTAAACAATTCGCTATGTGGTTGTCAATTGTGGACATATTTATGGAATGATGGAGTTGTTTCTTCATTCCTTTATGGAAGGGACAACAGGAAAAAGAAACATTTAAGTTGAAAGTATAATTCTGACATTTTGTCAGATGTCTTAAGGTATCTTAATTTACCTCAAATATATGTCTTAAAAAATAAAAACAAAAAATAAATTTTTTAGGATGCTGAAGTTCCTGAAAATTTGGGTTTCTTGTATGTGTGGTTCATGTTAAAGTGCTGGTTTTATGTGATGAAGAGTTACCTGATGATTGTATTCCAAGCATGTGTGTGTGTTTCTCTAACTCTGAAAGCATGTGACCAAGTACTGACGCATTTCCCAAATTCAAAGCATCTGACTTCAGAATCGCCTCAGATATAGTTGTTTAGTTTAGTTTTAGCAAAAATGAAATGCTCCTTAACTATCCCTTTTCAAGGAGCACACAAGAAAATGTAAAAGCAAAACGCTGAGTTGTAAATGCAGCAACGGGATTTTATCCCATCTACTGTAAGAAAGTGGCAAGAATTTCACTGGTGTGGGAGAGAGAGTAGGAAAAACTACAAAAGTTGAAGTTCCAGATAAAATGTTTCACCTGAGAACTTACTGGCCTCTTTCTGGCTCTCCTGTTCAACAGCTGTGTGTAGATTGACTAAGGCTTGAGCACACAGTAAGTTGATCATACTGCATCATCATTAAAGTGCAAACATGCTGCTTGGTGAAAGTGCAGGAGTTTGTATCTCTCCCTTTAGCTCTTTCTTCATGCTAATGTGTGCATTTGGCAGGCAATTACAGAGACTGAGCAGAGGAACATCCTGGGTAGCTGTGTATCTATCTCTGTCCGTTCTGCTGTGTCTTACGGTTTTCATATTCTTCTATGTTTTGGCACAGAGAAGGGGTCAGAATATAAACAGAAATTAAATTGGTCTATTTAGATCATATAGCATTAAAATTTACCAAGTAGTCAGTTCTTCGTGACAGGGACTTCTCTCTTATATCGTACCTGGTTATGAAAACTGTAGTATTTCTCTGTGGGTAAGAAAGGTGGTGATTTTTCTTCTACTGTTTATGGATTAAGAAGCCAGTAAAGATTTTAAAAAGAAAACTCAGTTATGACAAAAATCAGTGCATGCTGTTTGCACACTGTAATGGAGCTGCTACTGTAGCCTTTCCTGTGTAATTGAGAATACTGCATGATTTAATCAAACATAATTATGCTTGTAACTATACTATACATTCATCTTTTGTGCCATAGGTTGCACAGAGGCTTATGTAAGGTGGATGCTCTTTTCATCCAACTTCCATGTTTTCAATTCCCTTAGGGCTGGATTGGTCTGAAGACAGTGGAGAAGAGTTGGAGGATTCAGAGCAAATCTCCCCTTACCAGGTTGCATGGTCTATTCGAGAAAGCCTCGGCTATGAGAGACCTGAGTGAGTATGATTCTTTAGTATTCATGCTGGCCTTGATGGAATAAATCATGTAAATGCGAGCTTCACTTCAAGTGGAGTCAGTGGAACCTAAGCACTTGTTCAAGTGTTTTGCTGAAACAAAGGATTGTTTGAACTCATTTGTTTGTAAGAGCTATGGAACAGCTTGTTGCCTTCTGTCCCAGTTTCCAGCTAACTTAGAGACCTTTGTGCAGTCTGCTATCAGAAGGATGCATCAGAAAAGCATTTAAGCTTGTTTGCCTAAATTTAATTGAGTTTAGTGGGATTAATTCGTGAACTTGTGTGCCTTGATGATAGGAGGTCCTGAAATGGGTTGCTGTTGGTTTCTTGTCTTTCCTACTGTTTGTGAATAACTTTGTTAGCAAACTTGCTACATTTTACTCAGTAATTCTTATGATAATTATGTATGCTTTTATTTTAATGTGCTTTTTTTAAAGGCCATGGGATTTCTTTTTGTAATTCAATGTTGAATAAACCTCTAATACTTGTGAGCAGTGAAAGGAAGTTATGGGATCAAAAGGATACGCAGAGCAGGAATTAGCTGCTGGTGCAGAAAGGCCTATGATGTTCTCCTTATATTGCTAAGCCACAAATCTACACTTGCAGCAGGATATGATAATATATGTCTATTAATGTAAATCTGAAGGTGCACAGTTAAAACAAAGCATCCCAAGTATAGTATTGTAACAAAACTGTCATATGTTGTTAACAAAGAAATGAGGGTCTCAGAATTTGTTTCTGTAACATGACTCTCATTCACTATGCAACTGGGCTTTTTGATGCTACAACTTTCCCCTATTTTTTAAATTTTTAACTACCACACTTAGAATAATGATATTAGTGAAACCTTATTTTGTTGTTACAATGGAAATTCTGAAACCTACGAGAATTTCCTGCCATCTCTGAAGTTTGTCCTCAAGGTGAACAACAAAGCTGTATCTCTGTCATCAGGATGCACACCAGGATGCTAAATCTTGAGAGCCTTCAGTGAAGCAAAGCTATTAAGCAGTGTGTAGACTTCACTTTTTAAAATAAAAGGGTCTTCTTTTGTTATGAATGACTGTTGTTTTTTAGGGCATCAGCAGTTAGAGAGTGAGCTCTCACAAACATTACTTTTAACTTAAAAGGCAACTTTCAAATAAAATGTTTTGGGAAAACATGAACAGACTTTCAGACTTTTATATCATACATAATTTTTCACAGAAGATAAATCTATTAAATAACTTCCCTTACATTCTTCTCTCTTTGACATTTGATTTGATTCTTCCATAGATCCCTATTTTTTGTCAACTTATAAAGGTCATCTCTATGTGTTTTGTCTTCTATTTGTCTTAACTTCCTTTGGATTTTTCCTACTCTTTTCATATACTGAGAGAAAATAATACCTTGTCTTGACATTTTCTGTTCCATTCTAGTATTTTGTGCAACTCAGTTAAATGCTCTCTTAACTATCCATGATGGATAAATTTTTGTATGCAACTGGCTGCTTTTGTACTTCCATCAGCCTGCCCAGTGTTAGCTCTGCAACAACTTTACTAATTTTGATTATGGATAAGCATTCACTGGATATCAGCCTTCTAAAAGTTTAGCGCCTATTCTGCAAACTTCTGTAGGGGTTTTTATTACCTGAAATGCTTCACTTTGACAGTTCTGCAGTGTGGTCTGTCTGCTGCTGAAGATGAATTAGTTCGGGCTGTTTCTGGGGAGATTTGCTTTGTCAAAATTACTCTGTCTTGCTAATCTGGCGATGCAGACTGGTGACTCCTCAAGTTGCATACCTAAACTTATGGGATTTACTTGCTGGTTTTCATAGTAAAATTAAAGCTCTTTTTTCTCTGTTCATTTATGTCTGAGCTTGTGGTCCCCACCAGCTAACTCCATTCTGTCCTTTTCCTTTTGACTCCATGGAAGACAGTGGGAGGAATGCTTCTCAGAACAGACTATTAAAAGAAAGCGAACAGTCAATTTCTGCTTTACTGCACAGCTGGTTCTCAGCATTTCTGCTTGCGTGATTGTGGGGAAAACACTGTTGAACTCCTTGTGTGATACTCTAGCTGCTCTTAAACTCTCAAAAATTCACCAGATTTGTTTAAAATGAATGTCTTAACAGTGTCCTAGTTTTGGCTGGGATAGTGCTCATTTTCTTAGTAGCTGGCGCAGTGCTGTGTTTTGGGTTCAGTATGAGAACAACGTTGATAACACTCTGGTGGCTTGGCTAAGTAGTGCTTACCCCAAGTCAAGGACACTTCAGTTCCCTGTGCTCTGCCAGAGAGGGGTGCACAGAAGCCATGAGGGAGCACAGCTGGGACAGCTGACCAAGGGGATGCTGCACAGCCTAGAACACCACGGCCAGTACATGAACTGGGGGAGCTGGCTGGGAGAGACGATCACTACTCAGTGATCAGGCTGGACATCAGTCACTGGGTGGTGAGCGATTGTGCTGGGCATCACTTGTGTTTCTTGGGGTTTACTTTTTTTTTTTTCATTACAGTAAATAGTAGTATTATATTTTACTTTGTTTCCATTAATAAGCTATTCTTAGCTCAACCCACAGGGTGTTTTTTTTCTGATTCCCCTCCCCATGCCATTGGTGAGAGCAGGGAGAGTGAGCACGCTGGGAGAGGGAACATGCAGCACCATGGTACTTACTTGCTGGATGGGGTTAAACCATGACAACAATAATACATTTTTTGGTTCACTTGCCTTCTGGCCTTTTAATCTGTAAAATTCATATTGTTGCAATCATCTGTGGAAACGCGGGCCAAATGTTTGCTTTTATTATTCTGTGCTTTAATTTTGAAAAATTGTGTTCCTATGCTCCCAGGATTTCGGGATGCAGTGCTTCGAGGCAGGCACAAATGTTTGAGTTCAAATATCATGGGAGTTGGCAGTGGGCACAGTGCAGGCTGGGTGCTGGCAGAGAAGGTTGCTGGGGTGGGAGGAATCCCTTGTGGGAGCAGCAATTTGGAGAGAAAGCAGGGGCTGTTCCCTGCTGCAGATTACTGAAGCGTCCCCCTCGATTATTTGATTACTGAGTCTGGTATCTTAGAAAGTACTGGAAAACAAATGACTGTATAGCGAAGTATTTTTTTCTCTTCCGGCACTGAAATATAGATAAAGCAAACATTTCAAGTAGCAAGTTTGAAAAAGGAGTGTGTGTCCCTCCTCACACCAGCTCACTCAAAGGATCAAATATCAACACTGTGTTGTCAAAAGTTGGATTTAATAACTCCCAATAAGTAGAATAACTAAAAGAAAGAAGCGAAGGTTCTTCAAAACGCTCTGTAAGGAGGGATTTGAAGTATAGTTGCTGGGGTGTCTCAGAATAGAGAGGATGTTCTCCTTGTTCCCTGGTGGTGCCTGGCTGCTCATGCTACCCTTTTGCTCTTCCTTTCTGCTGCTTCGTGCTGTCTTTGTTTTCTTCATGAGCACTCAGCAGTAATCCCCCTGATGTTTCCACGTGACAGTCTGAAAGGGAAGGGTTGGGAAAAAGCATTTTGGATTATCAAATGGCTTGTGTGCACTTTCAGAAGTCTTTGTAAAAATGAAATGCCACACATTAAGTTGAACTTCAGAAGTTCTTTATGCGGCTTAGGAGACTAAATAGAATTTGGCAAACTTGTTTATGAAAGAGCAACAATAAAAGTATCTTTCATTTTCATTACTTGCCTACTGAAAAAAAAGAGGGTGGCTTTATTTTGATATTTTTAGATTTCTTTGAACATATACATGTTTTGGCTAATCTTACTGGCCTGGGAATAAAGTTCTGAACAGGCTTTTAGAAACTGTTTGGCTCAAAATAAGCCGTTGCCCACTGCAGGCATGATTTCTTTCAATACCTTTGATATATGTCTTCATCCACTTTCTAAAAAAGATCTCATAAACTGAAGATCAAAAATATTTTAGCAAACAATGACATTTTTTCTGACTCTTTCAATGTGAGAGAAGTAAAAAGTCTCAAATATAGAGAAATGTACATTAAAAAACACTCTTTCCACCCAAAAGAAATGTATTTCCCTTAAGTCATACTCCTGTTATTCTTAAAGTTAATTTTTAACCATATCTAAAATTAAATCAGTAACTTTGTTTTAATGTCTTGGCCCAGAGCAGCAATGAAATATCTTAAGATTTTAAACCTACCTGTAAATATATACGCTATCCATGTATTCCTCTTTTACTAATACATTGGAAAAAGGGAAGTCTAAATTAAATAGTCCACAGTTATTTTTTTCTCAACAGGTAGTTTTTCCCAGTAAGTATTCTTTCCTAAGAGATCTTAAACGTGTATTTTCTTTTAATTTTCAATGTAAAAATATTTTAAACATTACGTATGTTCAATATTTTTAACAGGTTATATTTGCTGCTACGCATGTAATTGCAGAGGTTAATTCCTTGTAATTTATGCATCTAGAAAATAAACTGTAATCTGTTTTAACAGACGAAACACATAGTATGGTTGACTTTACATAAAACTTCATAAAAACATGCATTTGTGTCAAAGGCAGTGTTTGCTGCTGCAGAGTTTTCATGGAAAACCTTAGTGGAGATGGCTGCAGTCTCTTCCATTTGGCCTGTGAGTAAATAGAGTCAGAGTTTCCAGAAAAGAAAGTAGGTCTTCACCATATTGCCTTTCAGGGACAGATCTGCTGTCTGCATTTCTGGATCTTACTTTATTTAGTAAATATCATGGGTGGCATTTCACATCTCTTGCATCTCGGTGGTGGCCTCCTTTGCTGTGTAGGTTTGGGTGTCAGCTCATTCAGTCCCACGGGCTCTGAACATTGTGAGATTTTGGTTTGCTTCATTTGTTTGGATTTCTCTTCTTTCCCCTGCCCTTTCTTTGTGTTACAGATAGGAAAGTTTGGCAAAAAGTTTCTCTGTTCTATAAGAAAAACTTAAAGGAAAAACTGAACAGAGTCTGCTTAGGTTTAGCACGTGTATTTTGTCACTCCATGAACAAAAAACTCATTTGGCAAACTAGTGCTTGTTGTGGAGAACTTGTGGATAGCTTCATGGACCTTGTTGTTTTAACAAGTTCCAGTGATGATTTTCTGTTTCATAACTTTTGCTCCATTTAACTGAATGTGTTGATATGGTTTGATGGTCTTGTTGATATGTGCCTGGACATTTGGACAGCCAAGATAAATGGAGAAGGGCTTTCTTAAGCCAACGAAGAGTTGGATTATTCCTTCATCTGGTCATTGCTTAGCTCTGGTCTCATCTTTCCCTCAGTATCTTTGGAGTTGAGTGTGAATTTCTTCTCTACTATTGTACTGTAACTCAGCTGCAACTCTGCAGCAACAGGAAATCAGTATTGGCTGTTAGCTGTGTTAGTGTGTATTTTGGTTTAAAAAGGAATACACCAGCTGGCAGAGTAAAAGGAATTGGAAGAAGTCAGCAGTTTTGGTACTTGATAGAATTTGACCATCTTCTCCAGCATGATCTTTCCTCAATAAATTTCCACTACACAATTCCCCACCCTTGTCCTCTCCATTATTTTGCACTTTGATTTAAGCATTGGTCTCATTTGCTGAGACATTTACAGTAAATAAAGGTTTACAGTATAGATTTCTTTTTGAACAGCAGGCTCTAGACATTTACATGTGTCAGACTTGATGATAAATTGATACAATCTCTACTAATGACATACTAAGAGTGGCAAATACCTTTAGAATTTAAAAGGGATCTTGCTCTTCTTATTTTTCAAGCACCCCTGCCTGATTTTAGCATTTGGATGTTTGTGTGGCTAGAAGATGGATGCCAACTTAACAGTTCTATTAAAATGACAAATTAGCTTAGTGGAAAAAAAAAAAAGTAGTAACTTAAGGCGTATTTGTTTTTATTTTCCCTTCTTCAGGTCCGATGATGACAATGCAGATGACAGGAGTTCCAGGGTGACCAGACTTTGCACTTACTTTCAGCAGAAGTACAAGCACCTCTGCCGCCTGGAGCGGGCAGAGTCTCGCCAGAAGAAATGCCGGCACACGCTCCGGAAAGCCTTGCTGCAGGCGGCCAGCCGAGAGCCGGAGCGCGCGGGGCAGCTCCTCCAAGAGCTCCGGAGAGCTACGTGTGCATGTACCAGGTTAGACCTGCCCTGTGACTGCAGGAGCCTGGGGCTGGGGCTGGGCCGGGGCGGAGATGGGCTGAGCATCCAGCAGCTGAAATTATGAACTCTGAAATGGGTAGTCATGCACAAGGCAGAAGAACCATGACACATATATGCCTGTCAGTGGAGTAAAATAAATGGGGCATACGGAGTTTTCCATGAAGACAGGCCTTCTCCAGCTTTATGTTTTAAAATGTGGATGGTTTGTTCAGCAGTATCTGGGCCCGAATATCTGGTACTTTACTATGCCAGTAGATGGTGTGCAGTCTGGTCTGTAGTTCACTGCTTCAGTTCAGATTTCGTTTTTTAGATAGCTTTTTTTGAAAAGTCTGTATCTCCTCTTAATTATCTTCCCAGCAAACCGAATTTAAGCTCATGCTTTTTATTAGATTTAACTCAATCTAACATTAAATAAAACTTGGCAACAAAATACGTAACTTCTAACAACTTTGAAGGTTACCTTCTGTGGGAATTCTTTCTAGATAATGTCAGCATCCCTCCAGCTCTCAGCATATGGAGAATTGGTTGATTCATATTTGTGCAGGAATAGGCTAAGTCTGAACCCTGGTGTTACATTTGGGGTATCAGAAGCATTCTTTAGCTGTTGTGGTTTTGCTTTACAGGATGTATGACTGTGGGGTGTAGTGGATAGTATGAGATAGATTAAAGCTAGGTACAGAGAGTATATTCTGTTGAATGGGATGCTTTTGTTCCTGGACAGTGGGATGGGGTTCATGACAGTTGAAGGGTTTATGGTTGGGGAGGTGGACTGATGCTGAAGATCTGCTCTGAGATGTAACGTAGAAATCCATTACTGGTTTACAAAGTTGTGTATAAATTTCTCCAAACTTAAACTACAGCAAAACTTCACCTAAACTGACAAGCTCTTGCTGTTTTTTTCCCCATTATTTTTGCCCTTTATTAAGTAAAAAAGGTTTACCTTGTTTTGGGTAGACCAGCAAAGCCAGGTACGCCTGTCATCACTGCTCCGGTCGATTTAAGTAACCGCAGAGTCTTTTCAGATACAAAATTTTTCACAGGAGTAATACTGCTAACTGAAACTTTGCGCAGTCAAAGTGCAGTTGATGACAGAAATGGCTGAAGGAAAACAGTCAGGCTACAGACAGCTTTTTGTCAACCTAGAAAACAACGTGTACAGAGGTGCAAGTCAGCCCTGGAATCGCCAGCTTTATCTCCATGAAGGTGACACATGCCTGGAGAGCAGGCTAACCCCAAGCGGGCTGTGTAATGCTTGAGTGCCATCCACACTGCTGTCTGGTCGCCTGCTTGCAGCTCAGGCTCAAAGCATAGAGGCTGTGCTGGGGAAGAGCCCAGCACCAGGCACCTGCTGGTGGATTGGGCTGTAGCACGTTGATGAAGGAGAGCTTTTATCCATGTTGAGCACGCTCAGGCTCTGCCACTCCAGAGCTCAGTCTAAGTTTGTCTGAGCACATGCTTGCATGTAAGCTCTGGGGATGCTCGGCATGTTTTTGATTTATGAACAGGCTTGGAAGTGCACTTGACTCCCATACAGCCATACCCAATACATTGAATTCTAAAGATGGACCTCATTTTGAGGGCCACCTGTGTTGACACTGACCTACTGCTGCCCTTGGCTCTGTTGCAAGGTGTTGTAATATTTACATGGTAGTAGCACATAGCACCTCTCATTACAATGAAGGCCCTGTGAAATAAGCGATAATCCTGTTACTACAGTCACACCTTCACCTGTCATTGACATCTATTCTGTGTCCCTGTGTAGAGCCTGGTAGTAGTGTGCACCCATCTGGATCATAACACACACACGTGTTACAGTTTTTCATCCTACTGTGCCACATTCAGTATAATAATTGTGTTAAGTAACCACCCAAGACTGGGGGTTTGTCTCTAAACTCCTTTATGTTTTCTTTTCAGCACAAGCCAAGCAAGGCAGAGAGATGCAGAACCAACAACCTGCAGTGGGACTTTGAAGGGAGAGCAGTGCACTAACAAGGCCCTTCCATTCACCAGGCACTGTTTTCAGCGTATCCTCTTAACTCTGTTGGAGAGTTGCATTCAGGCGTGGGAGCTGTTCTGTTTTAAGGGTTTTTTGTTTGTTTGTTAGATTTTTGCATTGACAAATAAGTTTTCACAAAGAAATACCTATTTGTTAGTGTGTCATCAATTTGCTTTTAATTTGGCTGTGTGATTTGGATCTGTAGACAGTGAAGATAAGTAGTTTGCTTGGTATCTATAATAAGAACATCATTTTACTTTGTAAGCTGTACTTAGTGTGTGCAGGAAACCTTTACAAAATCATTATCTTTCACAATGACTTGGTACAAACCATGTGGTTTTCAGCCTCTTGGCTTTCATACAGCTGTTGGTAGGTTCCACTAGACCACCTTCCTCTGACAGTTTTATGGAAAAATGTTTTTATACATGGTATAAAAAGATGGCTTACACTGACTAGAAAGATGGAAATCATACTTTGTGTTGTTTAAAGAAGCAGAATAAAAGGAGTCACAGAACTTCATAGTCTAGATGAGGAAGGGTTCCCTGTGCTTGGAATTTCAAGCAAAGCCTGGAAAGGATGTTAAAAGTCAATGGTTGAAGATCGCAGAAAGAAGAGAGCACATTAGATGTGAGTTTTGGTTCTGAAGACTATAAAAAGGCAGACTTATGACCTGTAATACTTTAAAATTCAACAGACTTTGTCTTTTGTGTTTTTAGCGGAAGAATTGTTGGTGCTTTTGTTGGGGTGACTCCTCTTGTTGGAGCTGTTGGTTTTGGTATTAAAAGTGACTAGTGCTGATATGTTAAGCTACTATCAGACTGCAGCACCTTTTCAATCTTCTTGTTTTGCAGATGCCTTGTTTTTACTGGTTGATTTTTTGCAGGCCACTTAAAAGCAGTTAGCAGAGCAATTCAAAACCTCAATGAGAGAGCACCATGGTGTACAGCTGTGTTTGGGATTTGCCTCATGATTCTGATGGGATTTTTTTGTTGGGGTATTTTTTTAATTTTAAGTGGTCTTGCTTGTTGGTGTTGGTAGAGCAGGGTAGTCAAGAGTAGTGATTTTGCATGTATGGCCATTTTTTCTCTCTGCATTTTCTTCTCTAAAATGAACAAGTTCTTGGTTCTCATCCATCCATCCAAGTCTGCTATCTGAATTGTTTTGCAAGTTTTTCGTTTTCTTTGTCCTTTTTTTTTGTTTTGTTTTAACATTTTATGAACATACATAGTGATGTTGAGGTCTGAGAACTGTTCAAGATGGAAGGAGTGCTTCTAATGTTGTTTGAAAAAAGACACAATGAAATATCTGTTTGATTTGCTGTAAGTCTGGAAACATTTTTACTCCTGCTAGGGATTTTTCTGAAGGAAATCTCAGCAAGCTTACGTTTGGATTTACTTGACCTTTCTGTCTGCTTGCAAATCTTTTTTTCAGAAGAGCAGGAAGGATCTTGAAACTTCTTTGTCTGTGTTCTAAAGATAAATGCCAAGAATGTACCTTAAAAGATTGAATTAAGAAATACTCTTTCTTTAATGTTTCAGTATGGATTGTCATTAGTCTGTAAGGAAATAGTCCTGTTGACTACACTGTTCCAACTGCTACTATTGATCTATTGATTAAGAGTCCAGGAAAAGGCTTCTTTTTGCTAAGAACTCATTAGTGAAATGGTTGCTTTTATAAAACTATCTCAGTATATAATAAAATCATTAGAGATTCTGCATGAATGCAGTTTTTTCACTTTAAAAGTTGGGTTTGAGCCTTACCTAGCTTTGAACTTGAATCGCAATCTTAAGGTACTCATTAAAAATAGTATCTATGGACAGATAGAGTTGAAGGCTCTGATCTTTATCAGATTGATAAATCAAAGGGCGTTCCTCCACTGTTATCTCGTGTTATTCCTGATGCAGAAATGCACAGATATCTTATTGAACCGTTCTCAGCAGCTCTTCTCGAGTTGCACAGCCAAGTTTGCAGATGGTCAACAGTGCTCTGTGCCAGTTTTTGACATTACACATCAGACACCTCTGTGTGAAGAACATGCCAAAAAAATGGTAAGTACAAAGCTGTAATTGTATTGATTTTTGTGTTGTGATGATCAGGAGTTTTAAACTCAGTCTTCCTATGACCTCTTCCTTGACAACTAGCAAGTTTATGAACTCAAGAGCTTGCTTTTTGCTATTATTTTCTTAGAATGGTAAAACTTGCCAAATATTCCCAATTAGTACAAAGTATGTTGTGAAAATGTGTTACACAGTTTTGAGGATATAAAAAAGTGTACGTGAGAATATCATTCACTGGAGGAAATTTGATTATTGTCTTGAATTGAGAAATAGAAGATCATTGTGAGAGATCCTGTGGTAATTTTATTTGGGCTCACTCCTGGTCCTTGGATCTGAATATAATATGAGTGTGGCACTAAGAACACTGCATCTTAAGCAGTCTCAGTACTCAGGGCCCAAAGTACTTTCTAAAGGAAATGTAGATAGCAATTACAAGGGTGCAAGTAATAGTTTTGCTACTTTATTTAAATTTTAGTAACTATTAGAATTTATCTTTAACCTCCTTCAGGGATCTGTGGGTCCCAGAGAAAAAGCAGTGGCCTACCTCATGTTAAGAGAATGGAGAAATGAAGTTGACGTTGTCTGCTCTCCTTTTATGACACCCTTGCAGAACAAAACCTTTAGGATGATTCACAAACCCACTTCTGTCCTGCCCCTCTTTCAAGGCTTCTTGTCCTACCTTCAATTAGGTGTAAAACTGCCTGTTTTGGATTTTTTTGTTGGGTTGCTGAAAGTTTTTTATTATTGTTTTTTCCCAGCCTCTCCAATAATTGTGAAATTTGGAGTTTTTTGGATTAAAATGTGAGGGTTTGTGCTACATGGATCTGTATGGGGTTTCCCCCTCTTCTAGGCAATCTTCACTATGTCTCTCAAGGTTTACTTCTGTAGCAAATACAATCCTCTGCGATTCCCAGTATGATGGCAACTGAAGACTGATGATGATTTGATTCATTTTTCAGTGGGTCAGTGATTGCTGTTCAGAAGCAATGAGGCCATAATTGTTTACCCAATTATCCTTACCCTAGTCCAGCAGTATTAATTTTGTCTCCTCGGTGCTGTCCCTCTGTTATGTCAATGGGCACTTGAGGATTCTGGCTTCAGCTGCTGCACGTTATCCACATTAATACCACCTCACAGTGGTGTTTTGTCTGTAATACTTACAGAAGTGCTGCTAAAAGTTACGGTTTTGCACTATTTAGTTAGGGTTTGCTATGATACTTTTTAAAGTGACATTGCACAATTTCCTATTTACCATACCTCATAATTTGGTCTGTTATTTTTGCCATTGGGGTCAATGAGGAAGGAAACCGCTCAGTTTTTGAAACTCTGCCTGGGTGTAAGTTAACAGTCCCTCTTACATTCCACTCCACATGTCTGTGGAATGACCAGGGTGAAAAAAGCAAGGAAAGTAATACTTGTTCTTAATATGCTCCCATTGGTATTATTTTGCTCCCAAAGGATAATTTCTTGAGAGGGGACAGCTCCCGTAAAGTTCAGCACCAGCAGCAGAGGAAACCCAGGAAAAAAACAAAGCCACCTGCACTTACCAAAAAACACAAGAAGAAGAGGAGGCGAGGCCCACGCCGGCCGCAGAAACCCATTCCTCCTGCAGTGCCCCAAGGGAACCTCACCATGCCTGCCAGTGTCTCACTGCCAGTAGAGATACCCCACATACGGTCAGTGCTCTTCCTGCCCAGATTCCCTCTGCTGGCCTGAGCGTTGCCAGTGACCACTGCACAAAGCTGTCACTTTCTGGTGCCAAGCAGGGGAGCAGGGCTAAAAATTGCATCTCCATGTGACTGTTGGAAGAAACCTTTAGAGTGGGTCATTTAGGATTTGAGCAATGATTGGGTTTGATGGGTAAAATATCTTGCTCCTGATGTTGCCTCTTATGTAATTGATCAGTAGCCTAAGTGTAAGCTCCCTAAAGAAACTTCCTAAAAGCATTTTCTTCCTAGTTAACGGGGGAAAAAATGTGTGGGAAAGCATCTGTTATAGATGGCTATGCACTGATAGTTGTCCTTTGGAAGAAGCAGAGTTGGACACCAGGGACTAATGTTCCTTTTTGTTCAGGAGCCCCTCCACACCAGAGCTCAGTGCCGATGAGCTGCCTGATGATATCGCCAATGAAATCACAGACATTCCACATGACTTGGAATTGAATCAGGAGGACTTCTCTGATGTCCTGCCGCGGCTGCCCGATGACTTGCAAGATTTTGATTTCTTTGAAGGTACCATTTTATTTTATGCTAGCATGAGCACAGTCAGTGAACTGAAGAAGTGAGTGTTTCTAAACTGCATTTTGAGGAGTTGCTTGCTTTCCTACAGAGGTAATAAATTCTAGAGAAGGAAGTGTGCATTTGCTCTATTGTTTGTGAGCTCTGGAGTAAAACAAACTTTAATATGGCTGTATGCATAGTTCTCTGTTTGCTCATATAATTACTGCTCTGAAAATCATAAATGGTTTAGTATTTTAATAATTCATTTTACGTTTTTATTGCCTGTCAGTGTTACAGTTTAATCAAGAGTATTCTCAGTAATGGCATCTTTCTGCCATCGAGTGGGGCTGAAATCACAGTCAATGTTGGCCTTTGATAAAATAAGAAGACAGTGAGAATAAAATCTTTAAATATGTTTTTGAAAGTAGCTTTTGATCAGAAATGTACTTGAATTTTTGCATTCTAAAGCTCAGTACCTATATACCATATAACAAAGTACCATATAACAAAGAAATTAGAACAGCCTGGAGTTGGGTACGTGATTTCTTTGGTCATTTTCTGATATAACATGACATCAGACTGTGTTTGAACTGCAATTAATCTAAATTATACTGTCTGTGGAAATTTTAGGTCCAGGCTGTAATGTGGTAAGTAGAAAGAGAGGTTGTGAACTATGTGTTTTTGCAGCATTGAAGAAAATCTTACTTAAGCATTTTTACTTTAAGTCTAGAAAGTTTAAGAGGCAGCTCCTATTGTAGTATGTGGAAGAGAATGGGGAGAGGGGGATTTCCATTGAAGAGGAAGGTGTAATTTCACGGTTTTCTTACCTTGCTTAACTAGTGAACACTGTTGAATTATACTTTGTGTGTACTGCAAGCCGTGCTGGAAGGCTATCATACAGTGCAGCTCTGTACTGAACCGTCTGTACATCTGCATCCTTTGGGTGCCAGGGCCAGGCTCACCTGAGAGCAGCACACTAACTGCCGTGTCCCTGTTTCTGCAGGTAAAAATGGAGATCTTCTTCCGACCACAGAAGAGGCTGAAGAACTGGAACGGGCCCTTCAGGCTGTAACTTCTCTTGAGTGCCTGAGTACCATTGGAGTACTTACACAGACAGATGGTGTGCCAGTTCAGGAGCTGTCGGATAGAGCGATGGGGGTGTTCTCTACAGGTGCTGGAGCTCCAGGAATGCAGTCCTTGAGTCGAGAGGTTAACACAGAGCTGGGGGAGCTGTTGAATGGGCGTATAGTACATGATAATTTCTCCGGTCTGGAGCTGGATGAGAACTTGCTCCGTTCTGCTACTTTGTCCAACCCACCTACGCCCCTGGCAGGGCAGATCCAGGGGCAGTTCTCAGCCCCAGCCAACGTTGGCCTTACTTCTGCCACTCTGATAAGCCAGAGTGGCCTTGGGGAGAGAGCCTTCCCGGGACAGTTTCATGGACTTCATGATGGCAGCCATGCCTCCCAGAGGCCCCACCCTGCCCAGCTGCTGAGCAAGGCAGATGACCTGATCACCTCACGACAGCAATACAGCAGTGACCATTCACACTCCTCACCCCATGGAAGCCATTATGATAGTGAGCATGTGCCGTCTCCCTACAGTGACCATATCACATCCCCTCACACCACATCCTTTTCTGGTGATAACCTGGCAGCTACCTTCTCAGCAGAGATGCCCATGATGGCACAGCACTTGCTCCCAACTCAGCTGGATGTGCCACTTAGTGGGGTGGTCAACCCCAGAACTCACTGGGGAAATCTTCCTGTCAATCTTGGGGACCCCTCTCCGTTTAGCAACCTTCTTGGTGCAGATGGACACCTCCTGTCCACCTCCCTGTCCACACCACCTACCACCTCGCACTCAGAGACCACACAGCCTGCCTTCGCCACTGTGACCCCCAACAGCTCCAGTGTGCTTCCGGGGTTACCGCAGACCAGTTTCAGTGGCATGGGTCCTGCCTCCGCTGAACTCATGGGCTCCACCTCCCCTAAACAACAGCTCCCTCAGTTCAGCGCAGCCTTTGGGCACCAGCTGAGCTCCCACAGTGGCATTCCCAAGGACCTGCAGCCCAGCCACAGCTCCATAGCTCCTCCCACGGGCTTCGCAGTGACCGGTGCCACCGCTACCAGTACCAATAACGCATCCGCGCCCTTCACCACCTCCAACTGAGCTTGTCTGCCTGGCTCCCTGCAGGTAGATGGGGGACCTGTGTTTTCTGTCTTTCCTTTTTTCATTTCTCTTTATTTTGTCTGTTTTCTCTTCCCTTTTTTTTCAAGAGGGGGTTGAGAAGAAAACCCCTGCTTCAGTACTGACCAGGGTTAGCCCTCTGTGAACCTTGCTGTAGCATTCACATGTGCTTGTTATGCACCGGTGCTCATTTATTGCAGGCAGGTTCACTGTTCCCCAATAATTCCTTAAGGATACAGCACAGTTACTGGATGTAATTGATCTTGGCAGTAAGACCTAGAAATGGGAAGATACCTCAGATCACTGACGCATGTTACTGTTCCCTAGGGTTTGGATCAGTGCTTGCCATCCCATTAGCATCTGGTAGAAAGTTTTCCAGTGGGCAGAAGTCTCTTGATTTATTTATTTTTTTTTAAATTTACTCTTTTTCCAAAGGTAGCATCTGGCATGGAAAACTTGGCTGCACACATTGATTTGAGAATGGTGCACTGAAGTCCTAAATCAAGATCATGATTCAAGGATGAGTTTGGCAGTTTCTTAAAATAGTCTCTTGACCTCCTCTGTGTGCGTGTGTGTGTTTGGGGTACAGGGAGCAGCGATTCCTTTTCTTCTTTTGGTGAAGAAGTGGGAGTTGTCCCCTTCCACAACTGGTCACTGTTCTTACTGCATGCTGATGTTTGGGTTTTTTATTATCATGATTTTTAATTCATTGAGTAGCAAAGGGATGAGTTGAATGGTTGCCCATAAATTTGAAGGCTGATATGAAGTTAACCCAGGAAAAAAAAAAAAAGAAAGATGAACAGAAGGATTGAAATATAGATCATGGATTAGTGAAGATTCTTGTGAGAAATTCCCTTCCTTGCTGAATTACTGTGGCCTTGTAGCATTGATGATTTGCCTTTTTAAATGTGTCTTTGTCCAGAACGCTTTGCCTGACAGGCTGACAGGAATTTCCCAGCTGAAACAGGAAGAATTAGGTTGGTTTTCTGCCCATCCACATAAGTCTAGGTCAGACCCATTGTAAGTTTCAAATGTATGCATTTCTCGCAATATGTCTAACTAGTGAGACTTTTCTTGGATAGTTTTTAATCCCCTGAGAGCCTTGTAGTTTTTTCAACACTTGTAGGGTTTGATGCTCTGTTTGGGAAGCTGAATGTATGTAAGGAACTAGCAGGTATCTATCAGCTGTCATGGCTAACCAAAAGACAAATCACCAAAGCAAAATAGTTGAGAATTCCTTCTGTCTGCAGGATGGTTTTGTTTGTACTGATCACCTGCTAACGATAGTATTCACTCTTTGGTAGTAATTCCACTTCCTAAAGAAAGGAGTCAGCTAGGTTTTAGATTTTTAAAAATAATTATTGTTTTTTAATTCTGTTTTTTAAACCAAGAGGTAGTAGCAGCAGAAATTCTGAGGTGTCTATGTGCATCTCCTTATCAATAAGGAATTTTCTTATGACTCTATAGGGCTCACACTTGCTACTATACTCTGACTTTGACTGTAAAAGTAGCTCCTGTTTAATAAAAGTCTCTACTCTTCTTGGTTTGTTTCAGAGATGCAGATGAGAGAAAATAGAAAATTCTACATTTCAGTGTTGTACTGTAGACGATGGATTTTACTCTACCTTACAGTAAAAAGTCCTACCTGCGTGTATTCTAGTCTATTTCAGGAAATTAAGAGAACCAAGCACATGTAATAGGGAGGCCTAATAAACTTTTTGAGCAAAGGATCGCTGAATGAAATTTAGTTGCTATAGAAATTAATTTCGTTAGCAGTCAAGCACACACTAAAATATCTGACCCAAACCTCTCCTTCCATCTTCCTAAGGAACAGAGTTTAAATAGGATAGGTCTTGTGTCTTCTTACTGTTGTAGCAATCATACTATCCCTCTTTTCTTGAATGATCTGTCCTCTTTAAATATAAAAGAGTGTGGATGATGCATATGTCCTTTTCTGAAATTGCAAGTGTATGTGGGAGGAAGAAACAAAAATTATTTTCATCCTTCTGTTGTTATGAAGTCATTATTTCATACTTGGTAAAATAGATCTTATTAATATAAACCGAGTAGTTTTAAGTGGTGATTTAAATATGTTTGTAACATTTAAATGTTTTTAAATCACATAAAAAATTTAATTGAAGCCTATGAAATCCTGCTTGTAATTGTCCTGCTGATTGAGGAATGCCCAGTGATATTGTGAATGAGGCAAATCTGACAAGGCTTTTATTTATTTTTATATTATGTTACCCGTACTTTCTTGAGGAGACAACTGTTTGATTTGCAGATGATTTTCGTTGTGTTCACATACCTTCTTCAATGTGCTGGGATGTCTGACTGAAAAAGAGTGGAGAACTAGTATACCAAATGGTTAATTCTTTAATCTGCTTGTGTATTCATGTAATTTTAGAGGGTGTTAATTTCTATGTATTGGTTTCAGGGCTTTGGTCTTGAAATGGTTCTTGTGCCCATCAAACTTCTAATGAAGCTGCAGCTAATGCAGAGTATATTTGCCCCACATCGTATTTCTCTTTCTTAGCAAATGCTGGGGGGGAGGAGAGGATAGGAACTGAGAGCCAAGTTCTGCTTGGTTGCATTGGTATAAATTACAGAGGAGCTTTCTGGTCTAAGGTCACAGTGAGTTTGTACTGGTCTATCTAAGAACAGAACCCAGCTCCTAATCTGTGCATTGATTTGGACAGGGAATTTCAAAAGCTGTCAGAGCTATGCACATCCATGATTCCCATTTGAAATCAATGGCCTTTATGTACCTGCGTTTCTTTAAAGTAGCTTAGGATATCAAGTCTCTTCCCCCACCTAGATTTCAATTTTTGTATCGCTTGACGACTCTTCCCTGAAAAGTGACTGCGTAACATTTTCCAATGAGCAAACTAAGTTTGCAATAAAGCTGCACTTTCAAAAATAAACTTCAGTTTATGTACAATTGAAATAGGAATCCCTTTGTCCTGTCTGCCACAGTGTTCTGAAACGGGCCACCACTCTTGCCTTTTCCTGGTTCACCTCTGATTTTTTCACTGCCACCAATTTCATGGTTACATGGCTACCAAGCAGTTACGGGTCTTGATCTTAGCCTTACAAGGTGGATCATTCCAGGTGGGTTTCTACACCCACACAACCTGTTGACTTCAGTGCATCAGTGTTGGATGGAAGAGATCCAGTTGAGAGGTATGTGTAGTCAGAGACAGGTCACACCTCTTCCTCTAGGAAATACTGCTGGCCTGGTTAAGGTAGTCCTTGAGGCTGTTATTTATGTGGTTCCCAAGTAGAATCCATGCTCCCTCACAAATATTTTTGAGTATCAGCTCTTATAGCAATTAGCACTCTCATCACCCCTTCACCAAAGAGCCAGTGTAGCAATTTCAGATGCTCAATACCTGTTGTGCCCTTTACTTGTTGAGAAATCGAGTAATGCTAGTTGAACCTAAAAGTTAATTTCTTTACATAAGATTGGAGTTTTAAAGAATGAAAAAAATCAGACATGGAATATCATTTACATAATTTTGGCAATAATAGCACCTCAATTAGTCTCTGTACAAAAGTACTTAAAACAAAATGAATTTTGACAGTGTACAGAGGCTTATCAGGAATAGCTTCATGCTCTTCTGGTGCGTGAGGCATTCCTTAAGACATGCTTTGACATTTCCTTTCACCTAGGAAGACTTTACACCAGCTTTGAGGGGAACCATATGCACTTAGATACCTCAAAGTTGATTTGTTCTTTGGCCTCATAATTATGATACAGGAAAAGATGCATCATTTTGTCTCCTCCTGCCTTCCAGTTCCTCCAGTTTCTTACTTAGATCCCTTCTCGTTAGTAGCATGCTTCTCTCTATGGCTGAGCATAAAGGCTTTAAATTGATAGTGCTGGGAGGTAGCACAGTTGCAGGTCTGCCTCAGGCACTGTGGAGAAAATGGCAACAGCTAGGTTTCCAACTGAAAATGGGGATTTGCAGTTCTCATTTGGAAAGCATTGAAAGCCCTGAGAAGCTTATCATCTGCTAGACAGAAATCAGAGAAAAGAAATTGTCAAAGGGGAATTGTACCTAATAGCAAAGAGAAGCCAAGGGAAGTGGCTTTTTATTTTATTGGTTTTTTATAAAAGGAAGATGAGTATTGAAAAATTAGGATATTCTGTTATCCTAATCCCTGAGCTGCCACTGGCTTTAGGGGCATGGCCAAGGCAAAAGACCTAGGATTGAACCTGGAAACCAGTAGCCAAATTCAGTTTGAAGCTTTGTTTTGCTGTAACCACATCTAAACATAGTCTGGGATTGAATCTGCTTGCCAAGAGAGTCCTGCAAAGGTGTGCCATAAACAGTGGGCAGTTTTCTTCCCTGAGAAGCTGGCCCTGGTGGCTACTTATGCTGCTTCTGAACTTCGGCTGCACCCTGATCTCCTGCAGCCTCCTTGCTGCTGCATTTCCCTGTAGACATTGTCAGGCCTCCAAGGGTATTTCTCCCCATCTTTGTGTTGCAGTGAGCTAAATCCGCTCATGAATTCTCCAACAGTATGAGCCTTTGGGCTGAGAGGAGGGAAAAAATTTTGGAAGAGCCAGCTACCTGCAGTTAACCTTTCAAGAGTTGCGGGGTGCAGGATGGTTGCAGGAGGTGCTTTCAGCTGACAAACAATAGAAAAGTTACTTGCAGCGATCTTCGGCAGTGAGACATTTGTGTGGCTGTCCGGGCAGCTTCCCTGGTGGAACTGGTGTATTTTTTCTTTTGGAATTTTACATGTGAAGGAGTCTCCTGTGCAGACTTGCAAGGTCCAGTGGTGGTAGAAATAGTAACTGAAGGAATAGTTTGGGGCTAGTGCGCTGGCTGGATCTTTGAGTCTTTTTCACCTGATCACAAGGTCTTTCTGATCTTTTGGGTAACATTTAATGATAGGGATTTGTGGGCTACTTCTTGTACCTCCTTTATTTCCTTCCACTCTACATTCTTCATCATTCTTGATTCTATTTTCCCATTCTCAGACACTTCTCCAATGTAAATTATGCCAGCTGGTAAGTCTTCCGTGGTTCTGAGCGAATGTGACTGCAAAATGAAAAGGAGGAGATATTCCTGCAATTCATAACATACATTTTGGATGCTAGAATGACAGTGCAATAGATCAAAGTATTTCTCAGATCAGTGAGTAGGGAGATGTTTCACAGCATTCTAATATGTCATGAACTAGATGCTGAGGGTACATTGATCACGGGAGTGCACATGCTAGCAGTGAATATACAGGCATTTTTAGCAAGAATTTGCCTTCTCAGAAGTTCCTCTTCTATTGAGATGTGTATCAGTAGAAAGTCACAAATTAAAATCCAGATTACTCTTTCTTAATATGCTCAAGCCCAAATAAAAGTAAGGAGGGTTGGTGACAAAAATCTGTATTTGTGTTCACTAAACTTAAACTTGGACTTAAGGAGAGGTCTGGTCATAACAGATCTTAGTTCTGATCAGTTAAAGTTGCAGTCTTGTCTTTAAAACTAGACAAAAACACTATTGTTGGGAAAGAAAAGTTTGGGGGAGGAGAAGGAGTTAGAAAAGATGCATCTTAAAACAATTTTTGTCACTTGTGTCTTCAGCCTCTTTTTAAAAAAAACCCCAAACAGTAGTGACTATTTTCCCTTTGCTGTTCTGGTACTTCTTATGGTTGTTGAGTTCTTTGCTCTCCTGTTTTACTCTGCTCCTTTTCTAGCTACTGTGGAGTGAGGTAATGTAGTGGAAGCATGAAAGGACAAAGTGAGCATGGCTGTAAATTGACAGCAATAGTTGGAGAAGGCTTTCTTTATCTGTCTCCTTGAAGTAAGTGTTGGCACCTTTTCAGTCTACTCTAGGTTATAGAATTCGGTCTGGAAGTGAATAGGATGAAACTTGGAATTTTGACCATAAAACTGTACTTACTTGCTGTAGAAAAAGGCATTCTTCCTACTCTTCCTCTTGCTAGTCCCCCAAACACACACACAGTGAGATGTCCAGAGTTACCCGCGTGTCGAGCACACAGGCATGTTGAACTTGGTCCAGTAATGCTAATGTTTAACCTGCTTTCTGTCGTTGTCAGCTGATGCCCATGGAGATGAACTCTGGATAGGTAATGTTCCCAGATATCCTCTGGAAAACTTTAACTTTGGTGCAGATTGCTCTGATGTAGCTAACTGCGATGGCATTGGCTTCTACCTTGGAGCAGACTGATTTACCCTGAAATGACTCTCTAACCTGCATCTTAAACAGTGTAGTTGGTTCTGGTGCAAATAGATTCATTCTGAAGTGATGGACATTTTGATTCTCATGCAAAATAGCTACATCCTACTAGAAGGGGTGGAACCAGTTTTTCTGAACAGTGATGACCTTCACTGTACAGTTTTGGGTATGTCTCAGGGATTCCTTGTGGAAATAAGGGCAGTTAACAAAAAAAAAAAAAAAGAAAAAAAGAAAAAAAAATAGTTTTAAAAGTAAATAATAATTTAAGGTAGAGCGTCACCTAAGTGAGAGCGCAAGAAGGAGAAATCTTTGTTCAGTTTTATAGTCAATGGTGTCTGGCTTACGGACTCTCTTCTTGGGGCTCTCATCTCAAGTTCAACATACAGAATCTTTTTCATCACGCTCAGCTTTAAACTTTTTATTTAAAGATACCCTTCCCCAATGAGCTTTCAGAATACTTATTGTAGATTTTAAGAGAAATGGTATATTAATTTATGCTATTAACATCACCTCATAAATTATAAGTTTTATACTAAAGCTGTATTGAGTGTAATGAATTATGTTGCATATGTGTTTTTAATAGCTATAAAATTATATACAAGCTTTTTTGGAAAAACAAACTAGTGAAGCACCTTTTTACACTGGATCTTTGCCGTGTCAAGGTGTACAGCTATTCTTTGCTACCTTGCAGATATCTATATCTATATATAGATATATATATAAATAAAATAAAATGGTATCCTGTATCAACAAGTATAGAACTCTTTTTAACCCTTATATTACTGTTCCTATAACTTTTTAAATTTTGAGTGTTACATTCTGCAATAATTTATCCGTGGTTTGTACCTATGATTAGAAATTTAGTTACAGGGTAAATAGATCAAATTTAAAAATCCAACTACTGTAGCTGAGAGTTGTGAACCAAGTTTGTAAGACCTTTTCTTTTTTTAAATGTATTTATTTCCAGTTAGCTCTGTGAGTTGGAATTTGAAAAGTTGGAACATTAGGAATCTACAGTGTCTTATTCAGGAATTTTCCCCTCCTTTCCTCACAAAGGAATTCCCACTGTGACTTATAAATAGAATTAGACTGCTTGTGTGCATGTATGTATTATATATACACACAAAAAAAATGCATTGGGGGGGGATGTATGTGTGATACGAATGTGTATATTGTATGTAGGTCATAGTTTTGTAAAGAGAAAAGTAGTCAAGAGGTGATGGAATGTATTGTAGAAATGTGATTATTTAGTAGGGGGTTGTTATGTCCTCACTGTTGTATAAATAACTGAAACTCTCTACTATATAATCTTCTGTTATAAGGCTAACTCTGATATCATGTCAATTTTGCTGTTTTTCAAATGAGTTGCTTTGAGCCCTATTTAAAATGCCATGAAAATACCAAGCTCCCAAAGACAGCCTTTAAATAAAACAAATGGGGGAGGAGGAGTGATGGAAGAAATGAGTTTTTCAGGAGAAACTGAATGGGAGGGTTTGCGTTCAGTGGGATGGAGAGGCATGAGAATTGCTGTATCTTTGCAAATTAATACCCTATCTCCTATGATCTGACTTGGAAAATGTTGTCAATCAGTGTACTTGTGTTTTCCAATTATATTGTAAAGGGGTGCTGTTTGTGCAGTGGTCTCCATTCCATAAAAGGATCTTATCTTCAAAGTAGTTTTTTTTTTCTCTTCTGAGGATCTTTGGGCTGTATCAATTTTGCCCCAGAATTGCTGTTGTGGGATTGCAGAACAAAATGCACGTTCAGTCAAGGGAGCTTCACTTAGGCTGTGAAATTCTGAATTTGATTGTCACCACTTACCTTTTTTTTGTAATTGGAGAAGGAAGATTTCTTTATGGGAGCTCTCACTTGAAATTTTGAGAAGTCAGAAACATTCTTGCAGATTGGCTTACTCTTCACAGTGTTCTCTTTAGCTGGAAAAAGTAACCTAATCGTTATTTATTCATACAGTATCACTTTTAAGTATGATGATCCTTGTGACTTTTAAAACCTTTTTAGAAAAATAGAGCTTCCACTATTGAACAGAAATTTGAAATTTTTTTACAGTTTTTTTTTTTTTTTAATATTCCCCTCCATATCATTATGTTGATACCTCCCCAGGCATCCCCCTCCCTTTCCTTCTCCCCACAATTTGTTTCTGGCACATATGCATACAGGCAAAAACGTGGAGAGGTGGAAGTTGTCAGAGGCCTTTTCTTCTTCTTATTTGGTGGTAATGGGAATTAGGAGCATAAATCTTTATGGCTTTATGGAGGAGAATAGACCCATTTTTGTGTATACCTGTATAGAGAGATATATCTGTATATGAGATAATGGTAGCATTTTGCTGAATGTGGACTTGCCCTCATGATGTACAATAAATATGTATGAATGCAATCATTCTAAATCTATATATACATGCATACAGATTTATAGATGGAAAATACCTTGTATCACACACCTGTACATTAGCTGTAACATGAGTAAGTGTGTGAGCTAGAGAGGGACTATCCACATAACACGTGTGCAACAGGTAAGCACTTGTGCCAGACAAGTTGTTTTAAATTCTTCTGAGGGGTCTGGATGACTCAGATACTGATCTGAACTTGGTCACCATTGGTTTGTTATCTCAGCCCTCACAGTGGAGTTTCCTTGCTATGTCTCTGCTTTTATTTTATATTTAGTCTCGTTGAGGCCTCTTGCAATGCCAACTTCTTCTGCTTCTCTGCTCCATTGCCTCCATTCCAGCTCCTCCTTGTCCCTGCATCTCTGCAGTTTCTCTTGCGAGCAGCAATCAGCTTTAATGGCCCAATCCAGCTCTGCTTATGCATTAGGGAAATTCTCTTGGTGTCTGGAGTGGTAGCTGAATTGGAGCCTGAGCACCTGCTTGAATTTATGCAAACTTCCCCAGCTTCAATTCTGATTCAGTAGGACTGTGATTGATTTGCAGATGAATAAAAACTTTTCATGGAACCTGATGCAAAGCTTCCTAGCCTATTAAAAGGTTATCCCAGCATCATATTTAAGTGGTCAAAATGAGAAAACTGCACTCATCAAATATTACTTTCCAATTTTCAACCCTAGGGACGAAAAAGAATTTTGGTTTGTGTTTCCTGTGACACAGGCAGTAAGCAGAAGGCAGCCCTGTGCTCTGTTCTGAGCAATGGGGTTGTCATCAAACATATCAAAAGAAACACAGTTTGTTACACTTTACCATAAAACAGATTTTAAAATGGAGTGCAGAGTTGACCATTAACATGCTAGCACTTTGCATCTAATTGTGTATTGGTTGATCTTGCGTATGCAAGTAAATTGTGGGCTTAAGTGTTTTATTTTCTGTTTTCTGGCTAAATGGAGCTTCTATATCCTTTTAGCAGAAAGCAGCTGTCAGCAACCTGCTCAGTCACATTGAAGTGCTGTGTAACTTAGAGGCTTCAGTTTCAGAGGAGAATGCTGCTCCAGTTCTGTCACAGAGCCATACTGGATTCCATGTTTTCAGTATGGCTATGACACAATTTTTCTTGGCCACAATTCAGCCATGGAATTTTGTCTTCCTTGCATTTCTGTTAGAAAAAGGTAACTGGTGCACCGTTCCATCAGAGCTTTCATGCAATCACACATGACTTCTATGATACATATGTTGGGGCGTGTGTTTGGGTATGTCTGTATACTGCCTGTGTATCGTATAGATGGATATGCACACGCCTGTTATGCTATTTCAGTTCATGTATGTGGAGAATGTACCTGCTGGTTATCTCCTGATATATACTCATGCATACATATATTAAATATGTATATAGAGGGTAGATGTCCTGCATATACATATGTATATGTTACAAACCTTGGTTGACAATTTTTTTCCACACTTTTTTTTTTTGCAAATTGCTGTCCCTTATTACTTATTTTCACTGAAGCTGCATTATATAGAAGAAATGGAGAAATGTGTTATCAAAGTTTTATTTTAAAAAGGAGACTTTTAATTATCTAAAGCCATTTGTAATTGTCTTTTGAATTTTTACTAGAAGGGTTGTTATTTTAAAAAAGAAAAGAAAAAAGAAAGGAAACAAAAAAAACAAAAGCAAGCAGACAAGCCCTTATTCCCACCATTGTTTAGGTGAAAGAAATGGAAACACAAGTTTCTAAGTATTTATTTTCCTTCAGGTGTTTCTGAGGCATACAGTAATTGCATTCTGCCCCATCCCCCTTTTGTCCAATTATAATTAATGATTCATGATTTTCTTTTTCCCTCATTACTTTCGTAAATCATTGTTCACCTCCTACATTCAGTAGTACTGATATCACTAAGGAGATTTCATGTCCTTCTGTCGTTTTTAGGACAAATACCAGTGCATCACTATTGTGTTTCATTTTAACATACTTTGTGGAGGATGGATGTTTTTATTGAAGATGTCTGTAACCCGTCTAACTTATTTAATGTGAGGAGCCTTCATTGGAATCTATCGTCTGTTTGTTTCCAACAAGTTCAAGTTTCTGCAACTGTTTTTTCACCAACATGTTAAATAATTCCCTTCTTATTTTATGCCTGAGGTTTTAAAATTCGGGTTTATTGTTGTGGGTTTGTTTTTTGGTTTTTTTTTTCCTCCAATTCCCAAAAATGTTTATCTGCAAGTGGAGCAAAACAGATGTCAGAAGCTCAACCAATATCCTTTTTGCAGTTATGGGTAAATATATTTATCCTAGACTTAATAAAAGAAGGTGGCAAATGGACAATCTGAAGTGTTCAGAGGGAATGCTCTCTCTTTTTAAGGCTGTCTCCGAGAAGTTTGTGTTTGGTGTCATTTTAAAGGTAGCTTGATCATGCTTTGATATCAGAAACAGCCTTGTAACAAAGAGCCTCATACAGTTGTTCAGTCACTCGAGTTTAAAATGTAAACAAGTTGCAGTGGGAAAGCAAAGGTGAGGCAGTGTATTTTGAACCAGTGAATTGTAGCTTGCAAACGTACCTGATTTTGAAGTAACTGCATGGTAGCAAGGATTAGCAGTCTCTTACACCCCTTCCTTCTTCCCTCTCATCCCTGACACATGTGTTCAGCATACCATACATTGGGAAAAATAAGCAACTTCCTCCAGCAACGCTAATCCACTTAATGACTGCTTAAAGGGAACATACAAACGGGCACTGCCAGGTCCCGTCCCGTGGTATTAGCTGCAGACTGGCTGATGCGCACAAACAGCCCAGCCCAGGCTGCTGCTGCGGGGGTGTCACTTTCGGAGAGCGGGGTGCACGGGGGTGCCCGGGCAGAAGGGTCCCTTCCTTCAGGGCTCCTGGCAGCAATGGCAACTCGCACCGCTGCTTCTAGTGCTGGAGGCTCACGGACAGCATTCCAGGGGCGGGGAGGAAAGCTTGTGTTTGTACTTTCCCTTTAAATAGGAAAGGTTGGCTCACATGTTCCTCATACTTCTCAATGAATGTACTGTATTACCATTAAAAAAAAAAATCAAATAAATGATAATAGATTGGTCTCCTTTTGTTATCTGGTCCTTGTTTAATTTGTTTAAGGGTTTTTGTATACAAAAGTTTACATTTTTATGTATATTTTTCTTGTGTAAAAACTGATGTAATATGTGTATAAAACACTGTATGTATTATCTGTATATAGTGTGACAAAATGATTTTCTTTCTTTCTTTTGGATGTATTAATAAATCTTGCTGTGAAGTAGCTGTGTTTACTATGATGAAACCCTCTTTTCCAAGCCATTTTGCCAAGTCCAAGATAAATGGATATTGCCCAGGATGAAATCTACTCCATAAAGTGATTTTTTTCATTTAAAACGTATCGTAAGTACAGTTATTAAACTGTCCTTTGCTCAGATTGCTGTAGAGTCTGAGTTGGCTCTTGCTTATTCTCTTTGCTTTCTAATGACATTAGCTAATTAGTTTTGCAAACAACCTGGGGTCTTCAGTCTCAGTCCTGATTCTAATTATAGTGCTTTCTAGCTCTGAATCACTGGTCTGGAGTCCAGATCCTCTTCATCCTGTTTTCTGGTTTGAGGAAGTATAATCTAAGGAGTACAGAATAGAATTTTCTCATGTATGTTGTTATGTTTTCTGAGATTTAAAAAATATATACCTGCTTCATCAACGAAACTGGTCAAATTGGAGTTTGGCATTATTTTGATAATTAGCATGTGAATGAGAAGTGGTGGTTGCTGAGGTGCTGCGTGGCTCTGGTCAGCTCTTGGGCAGGCCTGCCAGGCCAAGGCATGGATCTGACCGACATTGGTCGGACACTGGGAATCACCACCGCCTGGTTCAGACAGAGCTGCTGTTTGTGCCAGCAGGACTGCCTCGGCTCGCACTGCCCTTCCAGTGCCAGGGTTCAGCTCCCAGAGTGACTTTTCCACAGTAGCTTGAAGGATGTCCTCTCCTTAGACAGAACTATGCCTTGGACCCTTTGCAGTAAGTAGATGGCTGCTGCATCTTCCTCTCACCATTTGTTTTGGGAAGTCTTTCGCCTCTGCTTTCTGACATGAGGGTTTTGTGCTTCCACTGGTGTTTGCTTTGCTTGTCTCCATCTCCAGTGTGTCTGAGGTTGTGACTTAGGAGGCAGCAGTTGTGTCTTTGGTGAGACCATCTCCCAGGTTCTGTTTTTCATTAGCAGTCTCTATCCTGACCTGGTCATCGGAATAACAACCAGCAGAGAATGATGAGAGAGAGATTTCAGTAACTTGGCTTCTCTTTTAATGAACAGTGGCCCAGCTATTCTAAACAGTGTAATTAGGGCAGCCTTTCACAGTACCTGGTTGTAATTCAGGCCAAGGGGTATGCAGTGTCAGTGGGTGCTGTAGTCCTGCATGCCAACATGTGCTGCAAAGGTTTTGTGGCAAAGATGAAACTGTGCTGTAATACCTCGTGTTCCTGGGAGATGGGAGTACACTGAAAGTGTCGCATCCAGACCTTTATCAAGACAGAGCAATGACAGAAAAGAACAGATGCTTAAAGTCAAAAGGAGAGTGCAGCAGTGTAGGTTCAGCGCAATATGGCTTGGGAAGATCTACCCCCAGATTGTCCTTTCTAGAGAATTCTCAAAGTTATGGGCCTGAGGCAATTGGACACTCTAGGGTAATAGTGATGAGAGAGTTCTGGGCTGTTACTGATGCAATTTTGGCTGTGCATGTGGGTATTATAAAGCTGACCCTTCAAAGTGCTCCACCTCAAGAAGCACTCAAAATGGCAAGAGGAGGAATTGATTCTTAGGGAGAAAATAGTTGTTTAAAATCTGCCTTTAATAAAACAGCAACAGTAAGTTGACTCCCTGGCAGAAGCAGAGGTGTCCTCTCTGGTCCTGAGCTGGGCATTCCTCAGCGTGGACTTGATGAGAGATAGATTGAGACTCCTCTGCTGACTAAGGCAGAGACTGACTGACTGACCTGTGGGGTTTTTTCCCCACTATTTTCATGAACAACACAGAAATGCTGTTCTTAGAAAATGATTGCATGGCTCTCAGTCTGAAACTTTACATAAGCAACTGGTCATTGTTCTAGTGCCACATTTCAAAACAAAAATAGGTTTTGTTTGAAGTATCAATTCAGGAAGAATGTGGTACATTTCTCTTTGTATTTTAATAGTCCTCTCAAGCTCCAACAGTAGCTTTTTAATAGTAGGCAATTATTTTCGCAAGAAAGCTCATTTAGTCTGTACTTGAAAAGCAAGTGACATTTTGTTACAAGAGCAGGTGTTGCTCTGGTATTCGGTGAAGCAATTGGAAGGAGAAACCTTCATTAAATCTGGGAGCTGGCTTCCTGCAGAAGTTAAGGCAACCTCTCTCTTTCCCAGCAAAGTTACAGGCAATTGTCCCATCTGCAGGAAATAATGGTGGCCATCTTCCACAGTGTCCCTTGGAGCCTGTATGCCCAAGCACAGGGCACTGCAGCTTTCAGGTCTGAACTAGAGAGACAGGATATTTGTTTCAAGGGGCAAAGAGGTCATTGTCATGTTTGCTGGCATTGTTCAGCCCAGGAATGGCCTTGTTTTATTGTTATTGCTAATTTATAAATTGTGGAAGGTGCCAGTGAAGAGTCTTAGTACCACTGAATCTAGGAAAAAAATTGAAGTATTGTGCTAAAAATGTCACTGAAAGCCAATGTCCCAGTAGCTTTGATATTCAGGTGAATTCTTGTGCTTCCATGGGGGAACAGTGGTACAGAAGTTGTATGTCTGCATCCAATACCTCCCTTGACAGATGTCCTTGGGACCAAGAGACTCATGTCTTCTTCACCCCTCACATCTCATTTGTGATTGCCAACATATCCCCTAGTGTGGAGGAGAATCCTGCAATGTAAACTCAGTCTGACTCTGATGGTTTCTGCTCAGCTTGTGCACCAGCTTAAGGTTCCTGCCTGTTTCAAAGTGTTTACTTTCACACTGTGCAACTCTTGGTGGAAAAACCCCCTTGTAATCAGCCAGCCCCAGGGCACTCCTGCAAATCTGATTTGTGGGGCCCTGCTGTGGTGCTTGCCAGGCAGCTGATGCTGGCTTGGCAGCTGATACAGCCCTAAATGCTGTCACATTGAACAGTGCTTTTCACAGCTCCCTTGTGTTCAGCAAGCCCATGTTTCCTGGGAGGGTTCCTTCAAACACTTGCAGCTTCCCCATTGCCACTCTGCTGGATGTAGTGATGGCCCTTTGCAGCAGATGAGAAAGTGCTCTGGTGAGAGGGAAGAGAGAGGGTCTTCCCAGCTGCAGACCTGTGCAATGAACCTGTGCTGTGATCCCAGGGGGGCAAAGGCTTGCACGGAACACAGTTGGCATCTGATGTGGCACCCTCCCCTGTCTGTCTAGTCCTTCATCAGAGCATCTACAGCATAACAGCGTACAGCTCATGTTAAAAAGAACTTCACAGATGAAAAAAATCCTGTTTTTTCAAAGGTCTTTAGTGTGTTGAAACCTTTCTCCTCAAGCTGTGGCTTTCTTGCACCAAGGCTTTGCATGTGCTAAGAGTGGCAGCACTCAGGAAGGAATGCACTGGGTCCAAACTCCAGCTGAAGGGGTAGCAATGACTCTTCCTCAGCCAGCTTGTGCCAAAGCATCAGCAAGAACAGAGAGGCTGATTTATGTCAGATCTGGGCCAGTACTCTGCCAAGGTTTGACTTCAAGCTGTGAGTCTCAGTTATAATACTGCCACATTGGCAGAGCTGGTCCACATTACTGCCAGTGGAATTTGTGCAGAACCAGACCCTGGAATTGCTCATAGATATTTCCCAAAGTGACTGTTGTTGCCATTTCCACGTGGGACATGTGGTACGTGGTTACAGCTTCCATATGTATCTCTCCATAGTGGTGCTAATCCCTTCCAGTGATAGGAGAGCTGCCTGAGTTCCAGGGGCATAAAAGTTCTTTCGACCAATTTTAGGCAGGCCTTCAAAATAATCTTTGTTCGATTTTATTGTCCATTTGCTAGGGAAAAATGTTCTTTGCCATCACTGCATTAGGAAGAACCCAGCTGGATGGCTAGAGAGGTTTAAGGGGTGGTTCTTTAAGTGCCTAGAAGGGTATGGATGGGTGAAATTCAAGACACGTGGGGTTCTTCTTTGCATGTTCCTGTTGCCTGTGGGTGCAGACATTTAAACTTGCTGCCTGAATCAAGAGACAAGTATTAGCATCAGCAGAGGATACCTCCTTAACTGTGTATTCTTCTATAATTTGTACTCTCAGCAATTTGCATACATTTGCTATGGTTGCTTTAGTAAAGAACGTTTTTAGTCCAGTTGAGTGTTCAAGTCAGTAGAACCACTTGGCTTATATCTGAAAGCATGTGATTATTGGGCTTTTGTTGTTTTGATTTTTTTTTCCCCAAACAGTTTCATGCCTTGTTTAATCCTGCAGAATTTAATTTTTCTGTTAACCAACATTTGCTCAGTGGAGCCAGCCACTTGTTATTAGTCTCATTTTTTTCTGTTCTCTCTTGGATCGTACTGTTTAGTATAGCTTTTAGGTTGTTCCTTTCTCCTCCTTTTTTTTTCCCAATGTTTTGCTCATTCTATACAATGTTTCTGTCTTGTCCTCTCCATCTCTTTTCCCCTCAGACTGCAACTAAAATTGTTGCTGAAGAGATTCTGGTAAACAAAATTAGATTCCTGGAACTCAGAATGGTTGCCTGTCAAACCTTATCCTCTTCACTTGTCTCTTTTATCTCCACCAGCTCTGCCCAGGTATGAGACCTTGCTTGGCAGAGCTGTTCCTAATATCCCTAATTATGAAATTAGAATCAGGCAAGGTCTCAGTTGGCCCTTTCAAAAGTGATGGAGACGAGGATGTTGACACACAATCTTAGAAAAATTCAGTAAAGCTTCTGTGTTATTTTGCTTGTCCTGGTAAGCTGGCTGCCTGTAGCAAATTTTCTGTGATGACACACCAAAAAGATGATGCCTTTATCAGATACCATTTCCCATTAAAAATGCCTTAAAAGCCACCAGTCCTGCTCATCCTGGTTTGCTGTGATGTTGGCTGCTTTCACACAGCCCTGTGCCATGGGGAGCAAAGTGTTTCACAGAGATCTTGCTGTGCCTCTTTGAGTATGTCCCTGGCTTTGGGCACACTTTGCCCACAGGCAGCACTGATGCTGCCTTTGCCAGGTGACAGAGAACAGAGCTGCTGGGTGGCAGCGTAACTCTCAATTAATTGAATACTTGCAGGCACTCTTTCCCTTTATTTCCCCCCAGTAACACGGGATATTTATCCCCAAGCTTTCTATCTGTCTCTTCCTGTTTCTTGCTGGATTTTATGACTGGTGCTCTTAACCAATGCCAGAATCTCCATCGGGCTGGTCTAAGCTGAGTATGTAAGAGACAAACAGTGCATGGATCTTCTAGTGACTCTAAATATAATCTCAACTGTACAGAAAATGATGGAGGATATAAGCAGAAAAGAGCCAGTGACTCAATGTGACCCAATCTGTTCAGAATCAGTGAGTGACACAAAAAGACTCAGTTATCTTTCAGTTCTGGTGCCTGCATGCACTTTGGAAGCCACCTCGCAGGCTGTCCATTGTCCCATGCACCTCAGCATCCCTGTGACACCTGGCAGCACAGCTGGCTTCACCAGCACCTTGTATACCTGCAGATTTTGCTGTCTTAGATCCCAATTTATCCCAGTGGATCCAACTGTTGCTTGCAGTTCTGTCTTGCCCAAAGCTCCAGTTTGCAGTCCATGCAGCTGTGACAGACAGTTATTTTTAACTCTTTTGCTGCCCTCTCAGCCCCCCAGCCCACATTACTCACCCTGTCCTATATGGGGGGCCATCCTGCTGTGAGACTTCCTGTCTGGAAAACTGGTGGGTTTTTAGCATCATGTCCTATCTGTTGTTACACTCTGGTCCTGTAACTGAAACGCAGCCTGGGGTGCAAAATTCTTAAAGTACATCAGAACCATAAAAGAAACTCCTCTTTTTACTTTGGTCATCTCTAGTGCCATAAGAACAAATCATCCATATACTCCACAATTCAGCCTTGTTTCCCTTCTGCCTCTTGTTTTTCCACCAGCTGTTTGGGACTTGATTTGCAGTGGAAGATGGTGTTCAACAGAAGGGATACACTAATGACAGCAAACAGCTTCAACCTCTTGCACCTAGAATATTAAGTTTTATGGCTTTCCCAATGCTGTAAAACCAACACATGCAATTTTATTTTTCATTTTGGACATCATTCTGTTTATTTTTCTTGCATGGTTTTATACCAAGATAAGCATTCTGAGAGGTTTTTGTTTACTCTGGGAAAATGTCTTGGCAAAGGAAAATATTACTGTGCAAGGTGCACATTGTGGAATTGTTTATTGGCCGTAATTTTTATGTGAAAGATGCCAGACTGTTAACAATCAAGAATTAAGTTTTCTCCTGTTTTCAAACAGGTAATTTACTAATTATTTACCTAGGGATTGTTCCTTGCTAATGGCCTGAGTGCATGTCATACTTCTAATAATCCTACTGGCATGATCTGTGCAGGGGAGAAACGCTGTTCCCCAGGGTGGAGGTGCAGGATGAAGGCAGCAGTGCTCTCCTCTGCAGTCACCCCAACAGCACGTGGCAGAGCAGGGCCCTGGTGTCTCAAAGGATGTCACCTGATGTCAGCAGTGTTATCTGCAAAGGTGTGTTTGCCCCAGCTGCAGGGCAGGGCCCAGGGGGATGGGTGCCTGCTGAGTTGCTCTTCAGGTGGGAGCAACCTGCTTGTGTCCACAAAAAACGTGCAGTGGTGGAAGAGTGCAGAGTTCTGTCATCACAGACTCGGGTGCAGCTAAGGCAGGACTGTAGGATATTCTTGTTTGAGATTCAGGCTAATGACCCCTGCTGGCAGGGGCTCTCCTGCTTAGTACTTCCATGCCTAAACTACACCCAGATAGAGCTGTGTCCTCCAGACCAGTACCTGTGCCAGTCTGGCAGGGCTGTTTGAAGGGGCCTCAGAAGCGTGGTCCTGGCAAGTGTGTGGAAAGTGCTGCACATAGTGTCAGGCCATGGAAGGAGCAAATAGTGAGAACCCAGGCAGATGGCCCTGGGCTGGGCAAAGATCCCGCAGTTTGCCACAGGCAGGGACTAGACCTGCTTGGTCCATCATCTTTAGTTTTGTATTCCTGGTTTCACTTAATTGCCCAAACTCTGCAAGGAGCAGCAGACCATTGTAAGAGGTTTTGTAATATAAGTATAGCCCAAGTTTTTAATTATCAACCCAAGGTAGTTCCTGTAGTGTGCTGGGTTTATTCTAGAGTGGCCATGACAGAGCTGCCAGGGAGCACCTGGTGACAGTGATAGTGTGTGACCTGTAGAGCTGGAGATGCTGACAAGCACGACAGAGCTCTCAGTTCCAATTGTTCTTTTCAAACCAAGAAATTACATCCTCCAATATGTGGTATAGTCTGTGCAGAAGCTCACATGTGCAGAATCAATGCTCCCCTAGTGATGTGAGATAAGGGAGAGCATGGGGAAGCGGAATATCTTTATTACTTTTTTCAAAGAGAGATTCTTTTTCACTTTTCATTTCCTCTTGTGTTTCCTTTCTGTATTTGAGCTTTAACATTAGGTTTGATTCTGTCTTTATAGCAGTGTCTTGGTTTGAATAGACAGGTGTCTGTTAAGGAAGGCAAGAGCCTCCCTTGGAATGGAGAATGCAACCCCCTTCCCTCCGAATTATTATAATTTCGAAATTAAGGGCTTTCAGGCAAAGATATGAGGAATAGGAATAACAGCTCTTTACTAATGTATATATATATATAAAACAAGGCAAACACCCAACACTAACTATGTCAGTAACCCCAAACAGACCCAGAGCCCAGCCCCGGCCTCTCCCGCCCGTCAGGCCCTTTCCCCTCGGTGCAGTTCCGCTCACGGCCGGCAGGGGCGCTGGCGGCTCCGGGAGCAGGGCGGGTGCGATGGTTCCCCCGCGGCTGCAGGGGGCGCTCCGGAGCGAGCGCGGGGAGCGCGCGGCGATGGCGGCCGGGCCGGGCCGGGCANAGGCGGGCTTGGGATCCCGGGATTTTCCAACAGCAAGAGCGCAAAGGGATGGATTCCCTGCACCACGAGAGCAGCCACTCTCCCTTCCAATGCCGGAAGAGCAAGAGAGTGAGGGGTCCTATCTCCCGTCTTTTATTCAATTCAAATCTCGTGGCCTCTCGCTTTTTCACAATAAAATCCCAGGTGAAAAAAAAAGCAGCCACCTGGACCTGTCTCTCTGGCCAGGGCTTTTGTCTCTCTTAAGTACTCAGCAATTTGTTTCCTAGCAACACATATGGGGAAAAAATTCTTTAAGAGAAAAAGGGGAAAAAAACCTGAGAACCCCCTTTTAAAACCCCAACAAGCAGTCAGGTGAAGACTTATGTATTTCATCAGGATTGTCTCCCTTGTTTTCAGGACTGAAAGTCCCAAACAATATGAAGCAGTCACAGCCGTGTACACATCTGGAATACTTTCATCTGCTCCAAAGAGGCACTTTCCTTTATTCCTATTCACTCTCATTACTTAATTTCCTAAAGAGGCTGCAGCTCTTCAATGCCTGAGTACATATGTCAAAATGTCTCACCAGGCTCTTCCACTATGTGAAACAGTATATCCCATTTCCAGAGCTGAGGAAATACATTTCCTTCATTTCAGCTCATTACTGTTAAGAAAATTGTGTTTCTTCAACTATCCTGACGACCTGGATTTTGACAGCTCCAGACTCAATGGGTGAAGCTCCTGTATCTCTGCAAACTTCTTTTCCTTGAGACTCCTCTATCATCTATCATGTCCTTCCTAGGGAGGACCTTTTATTTGGGACTTTTCCTCTGTCTGCCACTGGAGGCTGGGTGTCAGCACACAATTTACAACGCTGGTCTTGAGGTTTTACGATACACCTGGTTTACCAGCCCCTCTCTGAAACGTTACACGTGGCTTTACAGGCTCACAGCAATCTCCACAGGTGAGCTTGTACTACCTGGCCTGTGCTAATGTAACTTTTATGGTCAAGTTTTATAAAAAGAGTCATCACTTGCATTGTCTGGAACAGGATCTTAAAGGAAGCATTAGCAAAGATAAACTACCAGAAGCACTCCTCAGCACTTTCTGATCTGAGAGTCACTTAACCCATCCACAGGAAAAAACACAGATTATTTTGCAGAGAGCTGTTTTGAGAGCTTTCACTTGTGACCAAATGCAGACGAGACCAAACTTCAGTATCTGAACACTGTTCTCCTTCCTCCTCTGCACTATTACTGTGCATGTAGGAAGATGGGCTTCCCCTTTCCCACCCCTCATGCTACCTGAGCCCCCTCCACGTTAGCAGCTGGAGGAGCCAGCACAGCACTCACTATGCTGGTTTGCTCAGAAACTTTTCCCCAGTCCTTTGTGGTGTCCTCTGAGGGTATCTTAGGAGGCTCAGGTTCAGAAGGAGGGTGGTTGAGACATCTCATGGCTAAATCAGAAATGTCACATGCTCCTGCACATGCTTCTTGATGCTGTAGGCTGCTAATTGCACCTTCCTACCTCTCAGGAATATCTTGAAGAGAAAGCATGTGACTGTGAGGTGTTGCCATGCCATGGGATGGAGGAAGCAGCACAGATGGAAATCCAGACCAGTTCATAAGAAGAAAATACTATACCAACAGGAGGGACTATTTATACTTAATGAAAACCTTGCATTTGAATCCTAGACCTTACTAAACCCTTTTTTTCCCCCAAAACTGCTTCACTTCACCTGCACAAGAGTCATGACTGCAATCCATCCCACCTCTCCTAGGGGCTGTTCTGATGCAGCCAGTCATCTGTCTGCTGCAGAAGTCCCACTTGCAAGTTGAGTGATCCTCCTCATTTCCAGTTTCCATCAGCTCTAGGTGAATGCCAGCACATGCTTCCCCCCAGCTTCCCTTGGGAAGTAAGAGGCTCCTGGCTCTTTCTTTTCACCATATCCCACCAAGAATTACATGTTTTATGGTGAAGTTTCCACTTCCTTAACCAGCCCTTTGCTGGTGACACTGGGTAAGATGCATTAATTTGCTGGAGACTTGCAGGCAATGTTGATGCTACTCCTTTCCTAACCGCTGCTCTGAACATGTATCTCATTTTCAGGTGTAATAAACATCTCTAAGCTTTTCCTTGTATCATCTTCCAGTCTGAACATTTTTTGGCAGTTACCCATGACAGTCTGATGGGAAAGAAGCTTTACTAGAAGAGTGTATCACTTGCTGATTATTTTTTTTCTTATGTTGTGATGAAAAAGCTCCTGTTGGGTATTTATCACCTGGGCTGTTCTTTGGGAGAGAGAACAGACTGGCTGGCAGCAGCTTCAGCAGTAACAGGCTGTCAGGTAAGTGGGTCTCATGGTCCTTTTAGGGACACAGCAACTGTGCCTGCCTGGCTCCACAACAGCTGCCTTGTCCTGCTGGGGTGGCTCTTCTGCAGGCTTCACCAGCTTGTCTTAGTTTGATTCTGGAATTGGTAGCTGTTTTGTCACTGATTTTAAGGCAGCCTCAAAACTGCAGGTGTGCTCTCCTGTTGACAACTCTCTTGTCTCCAGTTAACACCAGACAACAAACTGTGGGGAAAATTAATGGCACCTGCAAATTCTGTGCACTTAAATACTGAGATGCTTCATTTGCAAGTACAATGAGGTATTTTGGTGTCTGAGGCCTGTGCCTCATGTATCTGCATATCTTAAGCATGTAAACAGCTGGAATTTGCTCCGCAGACCTGCTTGGCTGGCTGGCAGGCAGTCAGGCTGGTGGGGTTTTGCACAATGTGGTGGGGATGGCTCCTCAGCCTGTCCAGCATCGTGCATGTGATGCTGGTGATCCCTGCCAAAACAGCAGCTCCTGCTTTCCCCCTGTCCTCCAGTGGTTTTGGGAACAGCTCTCTGTGGTTCTCTTCAGCACATCTGATTATTGCTGAGGACTCAAGATCACCTTGAACCTCGCTCCAGGGTACCCTAGCCCAGTTGACACCCTGTACCAGAACCAGAAGGTGAGATTTAGGTGCAGGGGACCTGCCTGGTCCTCGCTAAGCCCAGCAAAGCCTTGGTCACTTACAAAGAGGACCCATGTGCCCTCAGCCAAGAGTGCAATTTTCTGGAGCCCACCAGGGCTACATTGCCTGGCCTTTGCAGAAGGGCAGTGTGTGCGTGGTGTGCAAGCAGTTAAATCAAGCAGGGATGTGCTGTGCACTCCCTCCCTGTTGTTTCCCTCCAGCTAATCTCAAGTCATTTTGAAAGCTCATATTTTGATCTCACTGTATACAGAAAACATAACAGCTCCAAACTCTCATCCTGGCAGCACAGAGGAAGGCCATTGCTGTGCTCTCTGTCAGGACAGCTTTCTGTCATGTCCTGGGGCTCGGGTCAGCAGGCAGAGCTCTCCTACAATGCTCCCAGGCTGGCAGGAGCTCAGGCAGCTCCAACACCCTCACAGCCCACCCAGTGAGATGTCACACTGGGGAATATGAGTGGAGTTTGCTCCCTGGACTTCTGTGCCCCTCAGAGACAGGCAGTGACAACAGGAGCTTCAGCAGCAGGCCAGGGAAGGGGTGCATGGCTGGCCAAGGCTCCAGATTGTTGAAGCCTTGCAGCCCTCAGATATTACCCGTGGGGCTGCTAGGGTGGGGCCCAGGGGGCCTTTCCGGTGAAATAGAAACATTGCTCTTGGAATCCAAAATTATATTTTATGCACCTCAGCTACCAGGTTGCTTTGTGGGTGGGTGGCAAGTCACAGGCTCATGCTCTCTGCTGCCCAGCCAGGAGCCAGAAGCCCCAGGGAGACGTGGAGCACAACACATGGCAAATCCTAATTTTAATTCTAACACTAAATTGCAGGAGCAGTTGCTTGACACCCAAGCTCCTCTTCCCTCCATCCCATAGGGGTACAGCTGAAGAAGTGCCTACAGTTCCTCCTGCATCTGAGGCTGGCTGGCTCCCGAGCAGATCAGCCCTGTGCCTGGCCAGGGGATGCCAGCTGCCCTCCTTTGCCAGCCCTCCTCTCCTCACCTCTCAGTAGGGGCTGAGGCTGCCATCTCCTCCGCAGTCCAGCTGTGGGCAGTGCTGTGCAAGGCAAGGCTGACATTCACAGCTTCAGCTTGTCCCTTGCACTGGATAAGAAGGAAATGTGTTTCCAAAGCTGAATTGCTGAGGAAACACCAGGTTGAGCATGCAGGTGGGACAGGCAGAGCGAGCTGCCGTGGGGGTGGTTGCTCCACAGGACAGACAGACGATGTGAAGTCATTAGACAGGCGACCAAATAGAGCAGAACTACCTGCAAATACAAAAAAATCAAGCGTGTCAGGGAAAGCAGGAATACAGAAAGGATAAAGAGCTTGGCATTAACCTCCTCTTGGGAAGAGTGTCAGGGCAATAATAACTTGCCAGGGTTTTGATTTCTGGTGAATGCCTATGATGTTAGTGATTCATTCACTGCTGGTGGAAGATTTTGTTGGGGGTAAAAGGCCAGGGGAAACAGCCCATGCTCATTGGCTCTCTGCAGATAAGGAACTGTTTGATAATGTGGCATCTCTGCTTTCGGAACGGGGAGAGCTCGTGGACTGCTCTGCACAGGCAATTCAGTCCAGCTAGCAGGGTCCTTTATTACTGTTTCTCATGATTATTGTAATTTTTGTTATTATTATGATTACTGTTATTTGTTATTACAGCATCTGCCAAGACACACATGCCATTTTTTCTGCCTTCCTAAACGCCAGTACCTAGTTTGTTAACTGTGAATCTGTGGACACATATTTGAGCAAGCCACAGCCTCCCCTGCCAGAATGCCAGTGTGGGGGCCTTCACAGGGGATTTCTCAGCATGAACTGAGCCCGGTGTGTTGTGGGATGTGTGTGTGCACATCCATAAGACAGACTGTCATTTTTTAACTGTCTTGTCCTTTCCTCCATAAGGCAATGTCCAGATCACATAAAATCAAGCTTCAGTACATGGAGAAATGCGTGTCTCCATACACTTTTACATGCCCAAGGCTTGGTGTCTCAGAGGGCTGCAGGCTGTGTTCTTTTTGAATCAGGTTCTTGATACATCCTGGGGAAGTCAGAACTGAAAGGCTTTAAAGTGGTGATGTTTTCAGGTGCAGAAAAGCTAAGACCATTTAGTATCCTCTGTATGGACTTCTGCCCTGGAGCGCCGAATGCAATTTGGGAATCAGATGCCCAACGCTATTCCTAGGGAGGGTCATTGTACTTTTAGTCCACACCTCAGATCACACAGACAAGGGTAACTGGAGCCAGACCCCCTTAAAAGCAAGACAAGACATTGCAATGACTTAACTGGCATGGGGCTGAGCCAGGAGAGATGTCTAGGTGGAGGGATTCCTGATACAGCCTCCATAAAACAAGGTCAGAGCCAACTCTGCTGCAACAGGTGGGCAGCCAGGGCACAGGCAGGAGCATTGCTGGCAAAGCTTTTGCAGACCCCAATTTACAATTTATTCTGTCTTTTCTGGCAGAAGAGGTGGGTGATGTCTGTATTAATTCGATTCACCAGGTGGAAGCAGCCAGCCACGGTGTCGGCAGTGCCTGAGGTCTGTGTGCCAGCACAGCACAGCACCCTGCTGGCTCGGCCATCAGCCCTCCCTGAACCTTTCCAGGTGCAGGTGGCACCAGCTCTGAAACACAGCGGGCACGATGGCAGGAGCGCTGCCAGACCACGGGAAAGCCTGGGCTGCTGATGAGGCTGTTAGCACTCTCTCAGTCCTTTAATGTACAAGTCCTTACGAGAAGACACTGGCTTAATCTCAGCTCAACTGGAAAAATGCCGATGACTGGAAATGTCATCAGCTGCCTGTGGGCCAGGCTGGCCCTGAGCTGATATGGAGCAACGCAAAGTAAAAATGTCAACACAAAACTGGAGAAACACAGAGGCTGGTTGCAGCTCTTCTCCATCCTGCAGGAAGCAGGGCCCCTCTGTTACCAGTCCTTCCAGGAGCTGAACTTTCCCTGAAGCCTCAGTGACAAACTCTGCTCTTCCTTAGAAAAGAGAAAGGTGGCTGCTCTTAATGCTGCAGAGAAAAAACTGAACTCTTGCCCCATTGACTTAAATAAAGAGGGTACGTAAACTTTTGTTGCTTTCTTTAACTTTTACGGGCAAATCTCATGATGTTCTGTGCTGCAACCTTGCTTTCTTTAAGCACTGGTAGATGGTGGGGGAAGGAGACACAGCCAGAACTAGGGCTGATCCACCTCCCTCTCATCTGGAGTATGGGCTTCAAACACCATCTGGACACTAGGTTTGGTCAACAGCTCCACTCACCTCATGCCAAGTGTGTTCTCAGGACCCCACAGGAACAACAAATACTGCACCCTTTGGGCAAAAAGTAATGTGAGAAGTTACTGTCTAACCTTCTCTCTTTGGTGGGAGAGACGGTTTAATTCTCCATGGAGAATGGGGTGCAAAGCTCAAACCTTGTGACTTCTGGAGCAGGGCATTGTCTGAAAATGACACCTGGGCCTTGAATCTGTCTGCATCCCTTCTCCAAGTTTACAGAGAAAATAAAATCTGAACTCTAGGGAACTATAACAGCCAGCAGAATTTAAGTAACTTACAAAGTCATGAAAGCAACCTGTGAACTTTTCCATGAGTCTTTTAGTGAGAAATCTTTGAGAGAAAGAGCCAGAGAGAAGAGAGGCAAAGAGTGATTTAGAAAGCCTGCAGCTGGTATTAGTGCTGGCTTTGTGTGACCAAGGCACTGGGGTTTAGAAAGGGTGAGAAGATGCAAACATTTCTCACCCCACTGAATTCCTTGGCCAAACTCTGACCCTGGGATGTGCTTGCTCTGCCCCAGGTACAGCAGCCATCTGGGTTGATGCTGTCATACCTTCCCACACCACCCCGATGCCAGCTCTGCGCTGGAAGGCCCTGCAGGATGCAGTGTGCATCCTGCGTCTGTGCCGGAGGGCAAGGTGATGTTTGTGGATGATCCTTTAGAAGCCATTCCTTCTGGGGCCGGGTGTGCAGGGACAGCCCCTGCCCCCTCTCCGGCCGAGTTCCCCCGCTCCTTTCGGCAGCACGGGCTCTCTCGCTTGTCATCACGGGCTCATTTTAGAGATCAACTCCCCGAGCCTGCTGCCTGGCTCTGGGCTCCTCTCACGGACACGAGCCCTGTGGGCAGCCGAGCGGCGGCGGGGCCTCTGGGCGAGGCCTGGCAGCTCCCGGAGGCAGCGCGGGGCTCCCCAGACGGGCCCGGCCCCGCGGCCCCGCGGCCCCGCTAGATGGAGCTCGGGGCTCAGGCACCGAGCGGGCCCGCGCCCTGCCCGCCCTGCCCGGCCCCAGAGCCCGCGGGGCCCGAGGCTGGGAGCTGCGCCCTCCTGCTGGAGCCGCACCGTCCCTGCGCCGAGGAGCCGGAAATGTCCGTGTGGGCTCGGGGGGGCAGCCAGGGAGGCGTGGGCAGAAGACGGGTGTTGGGACAGCAGGGGGAATGGTGCGGTGGGGAAGGCCAGCGGGACAAATGTCACCCTCGCTGTCAGCCGCCGCCACGTGCCTTTGAAGCGCTGTGGCAGAGACGGGCTCTAAGGAGAGATGCGTCGGCGCAGGGAGAGGTGGCCTGGCGGGCACTGAGCTCCTGATGTGCGGATATAGGAGAGAAGAAAAAAGCTTTGCTGAAACGCTTGCTTTTTGAATGGATAATTTAATAAGTGACATTAAGTCCTTCCAATTATTTCTTTTCATGGGTACTGCCTATTTATTAATTTACTTCGTATAAATCCATCAAGCAGTTGCCACACAGCAAGTAAACAAAAGCACCCCAGAGTTTTGTTGGGAAGGCATAAAAGTAATCGAAGAGGTTAATTATCACTGTTAATTAATTGCTTAACAGATTTGGCTGTGCACAGCATCTCCCGGTGCCCTTGGTTCTGGGAAAGCCTGGGCCATAGGGCTGGGTGATGGCAGCATCAGGGGCACCAGGCAGGGTGCCATTGGCAGGGCGTTCACGGAGGGATGATGGTCGGGTATCCAGTCTGGGACAAGGAGGTTTTGTGGGAGCCTCAGGAACACCAGGGGTGTAACCAGCAGCATATTTCCTTACCTTCCAGAGTGATTTGCTTAATCATCTTTGTCTTCCTGCTCAATTAAGCAGCTCCTTTGGTGGGGCAGTGGGGCCGGAGGGGTTGCCAGGGGCTGCCTTGGAAGAGAAGAAGGTTCAGAGGTTGTAAAGCTTTCTCTGAAGGGAGCCATGAAGGAAGTTTAAACTAATTTAGCATAACAAAGGAAAGGTTAAGAGGTGACTGGATCATCATCTCGAAGTACATATTTAGAAATAAGGCTTCTGGGAGAAGAGGGTGTTTAATTTGGAGGATAAAAGCATAACAATATACACTGCCTGAAAGATGAAGACAGATAAAAACAGGGTGTCTCCCTTGTTAATGTTTAGGATTCCCTACTAATGTATTTGGAAGGATGGTAGAGTTTCCATCCTTCGATATCTTCAAATCCAGATTGAAGATCTCTGTAAGAGACAAGCCTTGGATCAGACAGAAATTAAGGACTTATGTTTCTGTGGCCTGTCTTGAAGGAGTTCTTACGAAATTATTTTATCTGATCCTTTAGCCTTCAGATCTATACATCTCCCTGAAATAGCTAACAGCTGTCACAAATGTGCTAATTCCATCTGGTAGTTTGCAGATGACCATAATGTGATACAGTTTGTGTCCGCTTCGCCCCAAAATGTGGTTCCAATGTACACCTGGGACCTCTGTGCCACTGCAGACTGCAGAGCCCCTGTGAGCCCCCTTTCCCTCAAATGGATTTCAGTGATGCAGCATTTTACTGTGCTAGTTTCCTGTCCAGGGATGGCTGAGAAGTTGTTGCTGCACAATCTAGTTAAAGCTTGTTTTGTGGTCCAGGCTCTGCTGTTTGCTGAGGACTGCTGAAGAAAGCTCTATCCCATCATCTGCAGAGGCCCTAGGACTTTATTTCTACTGAGCTCTGGCTACTCTGAAAAATAGTGGGAACATTGAAATAGTGGGAACAGCTACTAGCTTTTATAGAAAACTTTACAGTTTGGGAGGAGTCCTCTTCCCCCAGAGAAGTTCAGGTTTCTGCTGTGTAAGTCCAAATTTGCCTCATGGTGACATGAAGGAAAAGCTCTCGGCTTCCAGATCTACCTGATTTAAGGCTGCTGCATGGTTTGAATTTTTTCTCCTCAGAGTCCTTGAGTTGCTCAGCTGAGCGTTGTGTTAATGCTGGGCTTTGAATTTGCTGTTCTTCCCTTGAATGGCTATGCTCTGTTGCCCAACCGTGTGGTAGTTCCTCAGCTGATGTAAATCAGTTTAGCTCCACTGCCTGTGCTCTCTGTCACATACTGTGGCTTACAGCATCTCCCACAGCCTGGTGCCCCGAGGCAGCCACCTCAGCGACCTCACTTGCCCCCAGGCGCCCTGCAAAGGAAGGTGAGTTCCAATTAAAGCCCAGCTGGCTGAGGCAGAGCTGTGGTGGAGCGGTGCTGTTGTAATTTTGGTCCCAGGGCCAGAGCTGGATGCTCGTATCTCCCACTCTATGGAGCAGGCGGGTGAAGTGTTGCTGCCTGTGAGCTCCCTCGGTGCTGGTGGTGTGAGCATTCGACCCGGTGAACCTCGCTGTGAACAATGCAAAGGGAGGCAGCGTCCCTGCACTAGGTCCTTGACTTCAGCAGTCTTCCTGGTGGGTTCAGACTTCCAGCATGACTCAGGGTATTGCAGTGAATCTTTAAGATAACATCTTTTGCTTGCCAACATGTAGGCCGACTGCCAAAGGTGGGGGAGGAGATCTGTTATGAGTCTTTTGTATGTGCTCATAGTAAATAGATACGTGCCAAATTGATTACACTTGCCTTTCTATTTCTCCACTAGGAATTGAAGGAAGGGAAGAAGTGGTCCCCTGTGGTCTGCCCCAAACCAGTGCCTCACATGCTTGGTTTCTCAGGTGCCTGTAGCTGCCCACTGCTGCTGCAGCAGCCAGCACACACCGCAGAAACAACGGCATCGGGATCCAGACTTTGCAGCATGGATCGAGATTCCCGACCTGCTGGGCAGGATGCTCTCCCACTTCGTGCCTGAGCATACTGCTGGGTGAGAGAGTGCTGGTGTCCCCGGTGACAGCTGAAGGGAACCAGGATGCAGCAAGGCAAAGTGACATGGGGTGCTGCTGGCTGAGGTCCAAGCTGCCCATGGCAGGGACACCCTCCCTGGCTCAGCCCTCATCCTGCAGAGCTGAGCAGCATGCTGGGCCAGCTCAGCCCTACCTCATGCCCTTGGTCCTTGCCTACTTGCAAAACCCCAGGACAGCATCAGTTTTTGATCTACTGTCTCACTGCCAAACCATTAATTTTTCCAGTTTAAATGCTTAATACAATGGCCTTATTTTGAAGTCTGCCAGCTGATCTGCCTCTGAGCTGCTTAGGACTATCATTTCCAACTGTTTTCTGCCAAGATGATTTCTCAAATGATTTTAAAAAAATAATCAAAGTTCTAACCACATCTGTGGCTGCCTTTATCTCTGGGAGCAGGGAAAATTAGCTCAGAGGCCATCAGGTGCTTTCTGAAATGGAAGTCTTCTCCTGCAGATGGCACAGCTTCTGGTGGTGGAAAGACCTGCCACTAATGTAGCTCTTGCTGAGATTTCTGGCACCAGTGTTTTGTGGCTGAGTGAAAAGAGCAGCCTAAAAACCACCTGATTTAGACTCTTCTCCTAAATCAGCTGTGGGTTCTCTTCACACACACCATCCAGCTGTGCTGATGCATTTGCAGGCTGACCCGGTAAGGAGATCTATAATGTTAGTAAGTGGTTTTACTTAAATGCCTCTCTTTTCCTATTAATTCTTCCTAGACTGTAATATTGGTCCTCCACCCTTTCCTAGCACAGCTGGCAGAGGAGGCAGCAACACAAATTTTTGCTTCCATGGCAGAGACCAGCTAAGACACAGAGCACATTTGGAGCCTTCTCTGTGACATACCAATGAGGTTCTACTGGTGTAATGCAGCTGGAGCTCTGTCCCCGTCATCTCTAAGAAAAGTTGATTAGGTCCAGTGGATTGCTGACTTCTTTTATGAAGAAGCTGTAAAAAGTTCTTTTCTTCTGCTAGTGTTTGTCTCCAGGGAGCTCTTGGCAGAGAGAGGCGAGTGTCTCAGCAATAATACATTTCAGAGTTATTATGCCAGCAGAAAAGAAACACAAGGGTTTGAACTTGGTAATATATATTTTTTTTATGACAGGACAGAACTCTAAAGGGGCCCTCCTGCTGTGCAGACCTCCCTGGATTTGCAGGGCTCCTGGCTGACTGCACTGTGGGGCGATGGCGGCTGCAACTGAAATGCCATTTCAGGCCTAATCCTGGGGGAGGTTCTGCCACTGGGCTGGCTCCCAGGCTGGCTGGGGAAGATGGGGATTTGGATGGAATTTTTCTGTCTCTTGGGTGTGTCCCTTCTGCTGACTGTGGACAGACAGGCCCTTCTACCTACACCTACCAGTCACAGAGACACATTCAGGTAGCAAGCAGTGCCACTGAACCTGAACCTTTGTGCTGCTGTGGTAATGGTAGTGCTTTCACATAGCATGTCAGCTGAGACCTCTTCTTTTTGTAATGATTAACCTTCTGCTAATGATTTGATATAATATTGAGCGACATTGAGTGCTGCGATATTGATGGTTAATGTGTTCCAAAGCAAGGGCTCAGGAAGCAATAATGATTTCCTCCAGCTAATGTGTGAGGGCTGGGTTGTCCCTGGGCCCTGCACTCGCTGATGGCCTGACATGTTCACCGTGGTGTGGCAGCATTGTCTAACAGAAGCTGAATTTCTGGCTAATAATTTAATGAAGGCTTTGCTGTATTTCCAATTACTGGAAAAAGCCATGATTCTATTCTGATATGTGTTATAAAATCAGCCCTTCATACTGGAAGGAGCCAGGCGAGAGCACCTCATATCTCGCTTTTGACTCCTGATCAGTCCTACAATAAAGCCTACCTGCCTCATGACAACATGTTGGACCATACAGAGGTGCTGCCCGTGAGTCTGGGAGGTGGCTTCTAAATGGAGGAGAGTAGCAGAGGCAGAGCACCCAGCTGGGGCACCCACCCAGCCCCAGGACCCTCCATGCCCCACACATGGCTGAGGTAGATGGAGCTGGCATAGGCTGACACCACAAATTAGATGGCGTGGGAGGAAAACTTGGAAGGACAAATTACTGTGAGTATTGATTCCCCTGACTGCTTGCAGAGGGATTTCATTTAGCAACACTGCCAATGACATTATGTGCAGCATCTTGTCCATGGCTGGTTCAGTGGCATTAAGAGAATTAGTTTGGCCTAATGAATAGGAATAAGAATATTTCAACCTCGTCCCTGGAAAGTAATGGTGGATCATCAAGTGTGCAGCCAAGTTCAGGTCTAGTCACTTGCCAAGTGAATGCAAATGACAGATTGTTTTATTTAATGGATGCCATGGTGTGTTGGCCAAAACTGTTGTCTCTTTTCTTTGTGGATTGGATTTCCCCCCCTCTCTTCTAAATCAGACTTTGTCTCTACTCCTGATTGGCTTTTTTTTTTCAAGCAGAAGACATTTTTGCTGACTCTTGTACTGAAATCTGTCTGTAGATTGCACCAAAACTCCTCTATCAGCTGTATTTTATGCTGTGCTAAGGGAAGAGGCAGAAGCTGGTGTGCTGGTAGTGGTCACAGCCAGCCTACAGTGGGGCCACAGCTCTCTCTCTCCTTCCAGCTCACAACCAGTGAGATGCCCCATTGGTGTCACTGCTGTCCCATCACCGAGACCACGGGGATATTGCTGAGTCCCACACTGGCATTGGGCCATTTGCTGTCATGGTGGCCTGGGAGCACCTGAACTGTGGTGCACTTGGGTTTGTTCAGAGCACTTGCTCTTGCAGTGCTGCAGCCCCTCTGCTGTCAGCTGCCACTCAGCCAGCACCCCACAGCTGCTCCCCTCCAAAGCCTTCTTCCTCTGGCACAGCTCACAGAAGTTCTGCTCGCCTCAGCTGCTGTTGTTGTCAAGAGGTTTGCAAGGGTGAAAGTCCCTGTGAAGGGCCACCCCCTCAGCTGCTCTACACTCACTCAGCCCAAGTGTGAGGTGGGTGCTCTGAGCTGCAGGGTTTGGGTGGTGCTGAAGCACGGCTGCACCCCCAGCCCAGCCCAGGGTCTGGCAAACCAAGGCCAGGGGCAGTGAAGATGGGGGGGATCCCATCCCATCCCATCAGGGCCTGGATTTAGTGCTACACATACAGTGACTCTTTGAACACAGGCTATTCCTCACCATGGCTCACAAATTAGATCAGCATGACACAAAATATCATCATGAACTAAGATTTTCAGATGGGATGCCTATTTTGCTTCATACAACAATGAGGATTTGCAATGGCTGAGGGTGGGCTTTTTCCCTATCCTTCTGTAAAAAACAGAAAGTGTTTGCAAAGTAAAATCTGACATTTCAGCTACAGACTAGTCACCTTTCAAATGAAATGGCTGTTACTGCTCACTGGCAGTTAATCCTTGCATGGAGATTTTTGCTTAAAGGGCTGGAGGGAGGTGGGGTTTTTACTTATTTGTTCAGAATCAGGGTTCTATCCTAATTAATTTTTTAGTTGACAGGTTTCTGCTTTGTTTCTCCAAGTGTTTTGATGTATGAGCAGAGATGTCGCACGGGATGTGTGTTTGCAAAAGAGGCTGGTGGGAAAGATCAAAACTGATTTGTTATGTTTGCAGAGAAAGAGGCACCAGATCTGTGAAACAGAGCAGGGAGTGACTGAAAGCCCCAGACACCAGCATTTTCAAACTGAAATTGTGGCTGTAAGCCAGTGACCAAAGCCCTGCTGACCTTGCAGAAGCCATGATTTCATGTCAGATGTCTGTCACATCCTGCTGCCCCCCTCCCAACCTGCCCTGAACAAAGTAACTCAGCACAGAGTTGGGGATGAGCCCAAGGGCTTCTCTGGCTCCAAGGCTGAGCACAGCAGGGGCTGCTGAGCGATTTAGGAATGAGCTGGTCTGGGAGAAAGGCTAGACAGGTCTCCGACCATTTGCAAATAAGCTGCAAAATCATGCTCACAATAGGGCTGCAGAGATGCCTTTTGACTGGAACCATGCCTGGAAAATCTATTTCCCAAGTGGGGACTTCAGCCATTACAAATCCCTGACTGATGTGGTCGAGGAACATGGCAAACACATGACCCATTACCGTGATCCGCCAGGCTGGGTCCTGCTAATGTGCTTGTTTAACCCTCTTCAGCACTACCCGGAACCTTCTGCCTCTGACTGTCTCCAGTGTCAGCCCTTCCTGGTGCAAACCCCCATCCCCACAGGCACAGGCAGATGGGAGATCCCTGGAGGAGAGCTGGCCTGGCTGCTGGGAAAGCAGCAGTGGAGAGCATGGGAGCAGGCAAGGAGCTGGCTGCACTGCTCCCATGGGGTCTGGGAGCGAGTGCTTGCTGTGAGGGCTCGTTAGGGCAGTGGCTTCAATGCTGCATGGGGTGGGACAGGGGATTGTCACACCTCTTTTCTGACACCTGATTTCTTCTGAAAACTGTCAGTCCCCTTGGTTCTCTTTCTTTTGCCATGTTTGCTTGCAGCCTTTGTCCTTCATGGCAAGCTGTTGCCAGGGTGGATGGCTGTGGCATGGTGACTGTGATGGGATGGATGGAGGTAGGATGGTAGTCCTGTTTGGGCTCCACAGCAAAACCCTGGTGCTTTATGGGCATGGTATCATGGTTTCGGGGACCCTTAAGGGCATGGGCCTTAAGAGTGAGGAGCTCCCTGTCCCACCTTGCAGCTTGCTGAGGATGTTCACCTCCACAGGCAGAGAGTGAGCTGACATTGTCCTTTACGAGCTGTTCTAACTTGTCTCTAACAGGGCTCCAAGAGCACAGTCTGCCTGGAATAATTGTCATCCACAGCAGCACTGTGGTTGGGCCTGAAGCTGGTGCCAGCTGAGGCGTTGGCTGAGATGCACAGACGTGGAGCTGGGTGCTCTCGCCTCTCCAAAGAGCTGTGGCATTGTGTCCTGATGTTGGCATAAGCTGGCACTGTGCTTGGTGAATTCAGAGAATGTTTTTACACATTTGTGGCTGGGAAGGATTGAAGAGGGTTTCTTCATCTTTTTTAACAATAGGTAGTGGTGAAATCCATCTCCTGTCTCTTTTTTAAAGACAGTTCCTTTTCCTGATGGGTAGATAGATATAATGAGATTCTCAAACTCGTAAATCTGCTGTGACTTTATTACCTGCATCTGCTGGAGATGATGTGAAGAGAACTTCATACAGAGAGGACTCTTGAAAGGTTACAAAGGGAACCAGCAGTCTTCAGAAAATCTTCATCTAGAGAAAAGAGCCAAGAAAACCCACGCAGAAGAAAGCATTTGAGCTGGATGAATAGGTGTCAGGGATGAGCGTAAGCGACACTAGCACTGGGGCAGTGCTTGCCTTCACTTGTTGTGAAGGCAAGCTGAAGCCAGTCCCCCGTGTGGGGCAGCTCTGGTGCAGGGACCAGCTTGGGGTTGCTGTGCACAGCCTCCAGCCCAGCACCGGCTGTACAAGGAGTTGGCCAGCATCCCTGCCCTCCCACTTGACACCCCTGCCCTGACAAGGGGGGCACGAACAGGGCACAGCTGAAATGTGCTCTGGCTTTTTAATTTGCTGTCTGGTGAATGTTACCCCATTTCAGCCTCTGCCCTGAGGCAGGGACACTGATGAGAAGCATGCCTGTTGCTTAAACCCTTCTCCAGGCTGCTGGGTCCGCCACAGTGGTGGGGGGATGGCACACCACGGCCTCACCACATCCCCATGCTCTTCCACCTTCCCTCTGGGGTCGCAGAGTCACCAGGTCTCAGAAGGACCAGTGATGTGGGAACGGAAAGGGGTGCAGGAAATGGCCACAGAAATTAACTGTGTGTTAAGCTGGTCAGTAGATCAGTGGGCATCTGATTGGCACCCAGGTGAGCTGGTGACAGCTCTGTACTTGTTGCGAAGCCCTGGTCCAAGGACTGGCAAAACTCTGGAAAGATTCCAGTAGCTCCTGAGCAGGGTGGTTATTTCTCAGCTGGGACAGCTTGCTTAATGTGGCCGTGGCCAAGAGAGTGGCAGGAAAATGAGATGTCCCAGCCTGTGCCTTGCCCCAGGACCAGTGGTCAGTGAGCTATGATTGCCAGGCAGGGGACTACAGTTAGTGGAAGCAGGCTGGAGATGGTACCAGAAGGTGCAGTCTGCTCCCAGAGCACAAGCTGTCGTGAAAGGTCATGTCTGTAGTGTGATGCAATGATGTCCTCATAGTGTCACAATGCAAGCTGGCAACTTTTTTAGTGGCAGAGAGTTAGACTGAAACATTCCATTTCCCGTTGCAAGGGGGGAAATGTGTTTGCTGGCTTTCCTGCCCCAGGTAGCCTCTGCTGTTGCTGACACCTCACCTTTGCTGAGACGGGGAGGCAGTCCAGAAAGCAGAGCTGCAAGGGGGGAGAGAGCAGATGACAGCTTTAAGCTGTGATCATTTAAGAATATTAACTGCTCTTGGGCTTTCTGACTGCCAAAAAGTGATGCTTGAGCAATGTGGCGCCAGGAATTCTGAAGTCACTTTTGTAGCCTTGGAAAATGCAGCTGCTTTGGGATTTCAACCCAAGACGGCTGTTATTATCCACTGTGCAGAATGAAGCTTCTGTTGGGAGCTTTTACAAAGGCCATCAGTCTTCCCAAATAGTGGTTGTTTTTATCACCTGGCAGTAATGATACTCTCTGGTCCCTTTAATATCCGAGTGTGTTCCCAAAGTGAGACCGGGAAACTCATTTAGGGCTCGCCCTCTCCAAGGGAAACAGCTTACAATTTTCTGCCAGGTAGCCCTACTGTTGTGAGAATGGGCATGGCTCACCTAATAAAAACCTTGCTGACAGACATGACCTCCTGGAGGTTTATCTGAGTCGTTTGTTGCGGTGCAGAGCAACATATATCAGGGCTGAAATAGGTGCCAAGCAGCAATCCTAATGCACGCCGTGTCTGCTGTAATTGATTCGCAGGCAGGACAAATACCCGGTGGAGAGCACAAGGGGCCCTGCCTACTCTCCCAGCTAAAATGTTATAACGCTGTGTGAAATCATATTGCTGAAGCCCGTGGCTAAAATCCATCTTGTGGGCTGCCTGGCTGTAAAGCTGCATCACCCAAAATATCCCCATCCCTGCATGCACTGGCTGGGGCACTTGGGCTCCAGTTCAGAAGGAAACATATTAAAAAATGGATCAAAAGTTATGACTCTTGCCAAATATGTGTGTACAGCATTGCATGTGCATTGGCTTCCATTTTCTGGCCAATGCTGTTTTATTGTTCCTCCAGGTAAATGTTGAATGAGGAAAGGCTTTTTCCAGTTGCTTGTTTTGGTCAGTAAATGCTGTGGTTGCCCTGGGGGGAGGCACTGAGTGATGGCACTGAAGCCACTTAAAACCACAGGGAGCTGTGAATTTTAGGGATGGCTAAAGTTGATGGGGATGGCTTGGTGTGGTAGTGTGATGTAAAACAGGTGGTGGTTCTAGGAACACCCCAAATTCCCCACACTAGGAAACAGCCTTAAATTTTGTTGCTCATCTGGCATCTCCTACATACGTGTGGGGGCAGCTGTGGTACTGCCTCCCCATTGCTCAGCTGGGGAACTTGGGGGTGGGAGGTCTCCAGAGAGGGGTGAAACGTCCCCGGACACCCCTAAGCAGCCTCCCCAAAAATACAGGCTGGTTGGGGGACCAGGCAGCTGAGAGAAGCTGCCATCTTCTGTGAGCTTCTTAATTTCATCAGCTGCATAGGACTGCTTCACCACGCATCCCCCCTGGCATGGGATCAGGCAGAATTAGAGATTTGATCCTTGGGAAGGGCTGGGGGAATGTCTTACGGTGCGAAACTAGAGGAGCTCAGCTTGTTTAGCTTATTAAAAAGAAGATCAAGAGGTGATTTAATTGTGCTGTGTGAGGTACCTTCATGGGAAGAGAAAGGCAGGTATTAAAAAGCTGTTTAATCTAGAGGAGAAAGGCATCGCACGAGCTCGCGCCTGGAAGCTGAAGCCAGACAAATTCAAATTGTGAATCAAACAGACCTTTTAAAAAGCGAATGTTAATAAAGATTAAACTACCCAGGAGAGCTGTGCATTCCCTTGCCTTTGATATATTTAGACGCAGACAGGACACATTTCTGCCCCATACACTTGAGCCAAGCAGGAGTTACTGGGCTTGGTAAGGAGTAATTGAATGCCAGACCCAGCCCTGCATCAGGGAAGGTCAGGTGAGATGATCTAATGGTCTCTGCTGGCCATCAGTGCTCCCGTGCCTGGAGGCTGTGATTTGTATGTCTGTGTCCAGGCAGCTGGCAGGGATGTGGCTCTACCAAGAAAAATCAGTGGAGAAACACAAGGAACATGGCACTGTGTCAGAAGGGACAAGAAGACAAGTGAAGACTGATGTGTGTGTGGAGAGTCAAAATACTAGAAAGGAAAGGCTTTTAGCCAGAAAAAGGCTTTTTATTAATAAAGCCAGATTATCTCTGGACATTACCAGACATGTAAATTGTTTGTCCTTAGCTACCCCTAATTTTTCTCACAATTCATTAAAAATAAAACCACCCCTCAAGTTTTATGTTGACCAGGAAATCAAGGCATCAATATGAAAGCCTCATTTGGGGAAAGACAAAGACAAGTTATATCCCAATCTCATGTAATTAGGGTACAGTAAAATGATACCTTAGAGAGACCCAGGAGTGCCTAAGGAACCATTGATCACTTGACAATGCTGGAGTGTGTTGTAAACTTTTCCTCTTTATTTTTATGAACCACTCCCCAGGGCTGACAGTTGAGTATGGATGCAGAGAGGAGCTGCTGTGGGGTGTCCCTCATCATTTTTAATAATACTGGGATTCAGCAGAGCTTATTTCCTACTCAGTGTCCTGAGTCCCTGTCCCAGCCCTGGGGACGGCCTCCCTGGAGCAGGATTCTGAGATGTAGCACAAAATGTGGAGGGATGCACTGGGCCTCAGCTGCTCCCAGGCTGAGCGATGGGCTCCTGCAGCAAAGGATGGAGCCTGAGGGAGGCTCTTGATGAGAAGTTGTTGTTCAAGGTGCTTTTCATAATATTTAAAAAATGTGTTTGCTTCCTCTTGCAAATGTTCAAACATCTTTAAAGTGTCTGTGGTGCCAAGCTGCTTCTCGCCCTGTTTTAAGAGAAATAAGCTTTCTTTAAGGAAAAGGAGCCACAAAAAGCACAGCAAGCCCAAAGTTAACAGCGAGCAGACCGAAACTAAATTAACACCAGCAAGATTTCAGCTGCCCCTCCGAAATATTGTGTCTCACGGCAAAGGGTCTGGGAAAAGATGGGAGAACAGATTGCTTTAGCGCATCTTCATGGTGTCTCTGCAGCACAGATGAAGCTCAGGCTGGGTCCCCTTCCCCTTGCCAAGCCTGCAGTGGGGACTCACAGCCCCCAAAAGTGGACATTCGGAGGCGCAGGCTCGGCAGTGCCACGAACACTAGTGGGTCCAGCACCACAAGGGGATACAACTCAGGACACTGTAGCCAGATAGCTTAGAGAAGCATCACCTGCAAAACCAGAGCGTGAGCCCAAAAGAGAAGCAGCAAAGAGAAGGCGAGGGACGGGGAAGGAGATCCTGGCCCTTCTCCACTGCCATAAATTGGAGGTGAGAGAATGGGAGCGTTAGTCGTTGGCCATGGTGTCACAGCTCCGTGTGGATTACATTGGCCAGCTTCAGTGACTAAAATAGGCAGCCAACAGTGAGTTCCTCTTTGTAACAGAAAATAGTCAAAACAGCTTGAAAACTATTCATAATGAGAGCCCTGAGAACAGCCAATGCTACACACACGGAGTGAATACTGTCATTAAGCACTCTTTGGATGACAGTCCCAGCAGTTCATTATCCCCCATTACTGCTTGGGGAGGGCGGTGGAGGAGAGAGGGGTGAGCTTTTCTTTTAAATAATCTTTTTTTTTTTTCTAAATTAATATACACTGTAAAGCAGAGCGCCAGAGGAGCAGTATAAAGGCAGCATCCTGCCTTGCCGGTGACCTCTGAGGCTGGAGCATGGGGCTCTTGCAAAAACCAATGCCACCAAAACACAATTCCAGTGTTAATTTTATTCAATTTGCTAATGGATTGTATTTATCCTTTCCTTCTTCTTTTTTTTTCTCCTTTTTTTAAAGATACAGTTTCTGGGTGTATTTTCTTCCTCTGAATGTGCAAATAAAAGTTTACTTTTAAGACCTTGGCTAACATTTGTGACTCATCTTTTTTTTTTTCTCCTTTTTTAAAAGATACAATTTCTGGGTGTATTTTCTTCCTCTGAATGTGCAAATAAAAGTTTACTTTTAAGACCTTGGCTAACATTTGTGACTCATATTAGGCCATGTGTCCAGCAGATGTGAGCTCCAGCCTCACCACCCGTTCACCATGAATGATGCAGCAGCTGCTGGAGCCTCCTTCTCCATGTGACAATACTCACGTGCAGGTTGTGACTTCCTTGTGTGGATGCAGGTGGGTGTCTCGGGCTGTGCCCATGAAGCCCCTCCACATGGGGACTGTGTGGTGGGGGGACAGCCAGGAGGAACAGGTCTCCCTGCTCTTGTCCTGCAGTGGACCAAATCTCGTGTAACCACTGTGCTTAGGGAAGAGGTGCAGGATGCCGAGCCTGGTATGGGCAAAGGGCTGTCCATGTATCCAAGTGTATCCTGCCTAGGCTAAATGGGGATGTCAGCTGGAGGTGTTTTATAATTAGCTCCTCATTTGAAGAAGAAGTGTTTGTTTTTGTCAGGGACAGTGTTACAATGCAGACTGGGTCTCCTGACCAGAGTTTTTTAGGATGTGAATATCCCTGTATGGCCAGAGAAGACCTCTGTGTCCTTGCCTGGTCAGAGGAGCCCAGTACCCTATCACCACCACCCAATTTCATCAGGGTATCCCGTGGCATCAGGAGGAACACTTGTTAAAACTTGTGCACATATTTCCTTAGCCTGCAAAGTCACCTGGGCAGCTGTGATGAGTCACTGTGGCTGTGTGTGGCTTCCTGCACTTCATCAGCATTATCTTTCCTTCATCTCCAGTACCTGAGAAAAGCATCATCACTTATTCCCGAGTCAGAATGCTGAATCTCTTCAATTCCAGCAACAGTGCTGTGTTCACAACCTTGTCATTATCCTGAGGATGATAACTTCAGGCAGAGGTGTTAATTTTTTAAGTCATTGAGCAATGTCCTGTTTGTGACACTGGATATCCAGAAATACAAGATACAGCAGCCCTTCCCATCCTCCCAAATCACCCACCAAACCCTCCACCATTCCACCCAGCCTCGCTATCCTCCTCAGCCCTTGAAATAGATTCTGATTTAGAGCTGCTCAGCTGCAGGTCCCATTACAGCCCCCTCCACATGTGCTGTGGTCTGGCATCGCTGCACAGCAGGGACTGCAGATCACTATTGGAATGGTTTTAACCCAAAGCAGTACACTGCTTGTTCCCAAGTTTGGCACTGCTGTGTTTTAATGAGCTCTGGACATGGCATTGTCAGCAGAGCCCTGGCTGTTTGATGATGGTCGCTGGGGATAATTAACCCAGTGTGTGCCCAGAGCCCCGTGCCTGCCTGTGGCCCCAGCTGGGACAATGCCAACAGCACGGATGGGCTGTGGCTGAGACGTGAAACTGCCTTAAAGGGGCCTACTCTCACCCATCTCTTCCTCTTAAATTGAGGCTAGCATTGTTTCTAAGCTCAAAGTCTAACTTCTTCCTTTGGAAAAAGAAGAAAAAAAGACTATTTTTGAAAAACAGGTTCCAAGTGGGACTCTCTGACTCATTCCATAATGCCACCAGGCCCAGATTAGGATGCTGCTTGTTGATACCTGTGTCTACACCTGGCCTCCACAGAGCTGGTGGGGACAAGGCTGGGGCTTCTCATTCCAGGGAGATGGGCTAATGTGCTTTGCACCACCCCCCTCCCTGAATCCCCAAGACACACAGCCCCGTGGAGGTGCCTGGGGAAGGGTTAACTGTGCTGCCACCTTTGCCTTTGGCCACTTCAGCATGTTTCCCCTGTGTTGGTCCCAGCCCTTTGGAGTGTGCTGCTGAGCAGCTGGAAAGAACTGCTTGAATCGCACTGAGTTCTTGTGTATTTGAAGTTCAGAAAAGCAAGAGTTACTGAGATGGCTTTCCCTTGCCAGGAAGAAACCAGAGCCGGGACTGGCTTTTTCTTCCTCCTTCTTTCCTCTAAACCAAAACAAACAGAAGTTTTTAGCTGCTTCAGCAGGTAATCTCTGCCTGTGTCTCAGAAAGAGCCATGGAAAACTCCCTTTGCTTCATAAACCTGAGGTGGCACATTTGTCACCCTCCTTGACACAACTTGCCTGCCACGTGCTGGCAGGGAAGTGGCACCTTCTGGGCACTGGGATTTTCTTGCAGTGGCAGCAGTGGGCAGTGGTGATGGGACAGCCTGTGGCAGGAAGCGGCACAGCTTCCCTGCCTATCCCCATCCTCCTCCCTGTCCAGGCTAGGAGGGCTGGGAGGCCTTTTGGCAGAGGGTGTTTAGGCAGGGTCACCACCACCCGGGAAAGCCCCTCCAGCAGGATGCCAGGCTCCATCACCCCTGTGTTGGTGCGAGAGGGGGATGTGGTGAGCACAGGGATGGGTGCCATGAGCCACCTCTCCCTGGCTGAAACGGCGTGTGTCACCCACAGGGAGCGCCAGGCCTGGTTTTCTATGTGTTTGCAGAATGTCTCCTCATCCAACAAAATAAATAAATGGATAAATAAGAATTGCCGGGCGAGATGTGGTGGCAGGGTGCCAGTCCCAGCACAGCCAATTCATTTTCAGTTCTCATTAATTTGGACTGACCTTTGCTCACATTTCCACCATGAGCATGTTCAAAACAAGGCAGACATTTAACTCTGTTTTGGGCAACGTTACTCTAATGTGGCTTTTTTTTTTGCATAGCTCTCTCTTTTATGGTAAGCAAATGTACTGCCAACTTTTCTCTTGCTATGTACACCAGCGAAGGGAACCAGATGCTTTGTGTTTTCCTCTGAAATGTATCTGAATGTTGTTTTTTGTTTAGTGTTTTGGAGGGAGGGCTGGCTTACAGACAGCATTTCATAAATCCAGTCCTTACTGCACGCTGTTTCCCAACTTACAGCGGGTCCTGGCTGTGGCTCCTGGCTGGATTTGCGGTCTCTCCTCACACAGTGTGGCAGCAGCCCCTGAGCCGCTGAGGGGCCGATTCCCAGCTGTCCCACTCTCAGTGGGACATGTTTCCTTCTGGGGGAGACCCCACTGGAGGGGACCCCAGTGATGTGCGGTGAAAGGTGTGGGGCTGGGCAGGCTCATCCCACAGACTTCTTGCACAACAGACTGTCGGCAGCCCGGCCGCAGGCAATGGCCGTCGCTCTTGAGGAAGCTCTGGGATCAGCCTGGAGACGCATCCCAGGGGAAACAATCTCCAATTCAGGAATGGAGTTTGCCGCTTGTGGGGAGCAGGATGTGGGGATTTGCCTGTGAGGGGTTTTGCTCCCTGCTGCCCGAGGACACTGGGACCAAATGGGGCTGCCTGTGCCCAACCCTCTTTGCCAGGGGGCTCAGAGCTGGTGCTCTGCATGGTGGGGGCTGCTCCTCCTCTTGTCCATGCAGACCTGAGCTATGGAAGCCAACCTGAGAAATTCTTGCTGTGCAAGAAAATCATGCAGTCTTGGGCAAGATTGTCAAAAATACCTATGCCACCAGGGCACTTCTGGCCATTTTAAATAATTTCTCTCCTCTACCTCCATCTGCACTTCTGCTGCTAGTTTTACAATCACTCTTTCAACTCCTTATCTTCTTTAGCTTTCCCTCTCCTTTTCACACTTCATGCCCTAAAATCTTTTCATCACTTTTTTTTTTTTTTTTTGGTCTGATTGGGCTTTATTTCTCCTCCACCAGATTTATGTGAGTTGTCAAGTCCAGCAGCCGTTTGTCTCTGCCTGATGACAGACTTGCATCGCACACCCATCCGAAATCAGATTCATGGCTGTTCTTTAAGGCCCTTTAATATTTTAATGCTCTGACTATAAATTCCATTTTCTCTAAGCTCCAATCCTTCTGTGGGCCTTCCTGCGGAGGCCCGGCGGCGGCCCCCCTGCTCTCGGCTGTGATTTGCGGTGTGTCACAGGCGGCGTTTGCCACGGGAGAGGAGGGCAGGGGAGGAGACCGTAGCAGGAATTCGCTTTTCCTTAAGCTCAAACGATTCTTCAAACCTTGACAGGAATTGACTTTTTTTTTTTTGCTTTTGCTTTCAAGACGTGATTTGTTGTGGGCTTGTTGTGCTTTTTATTAAAATGCTCTCGTGGAGTGCTTAGAAAGGTTGGCTTTGCACAGCCTCAGCCTCCTTCTTTAATAAATGCAGCCTCGGCTTACAGTTTTTCCCTCTGATGTGTCAGCTGGGGGACTCACTCTCCATCTGAAATACACCCAGACTGCTTAAATCATCCTTATTTCTCTCAGAGGGAAGAGAGACTTTTGCTCTCCAAAACTTTTCACACCCTAAGTTAATAAAACTTCTCTGCTGAAAGGGATGGATGGGGCACTGTGCTGAGGATTTCACGGCCGAGTGCTGGATTATTGCTGTGGTGTAAAAGGCTCCCCAGCCTTAGTAAGCACATTGAATGTCTTCCTAAAAATATGAGGTTGAAATGCATTTGGCAACGGCTGCGTTGCTCAACACAGCCCATCAACGAGGTGTCCTGTGCCTCTGCTGAAGCCACTCTGCTTGGGAGTGCGCTTCCAGAGCTGCAGAGAGCGCTGGGCTGGGAGCCAGGGCAGCGTTACTCTGTATAAACCCGGGAGACTAGGAGGGCAAAAACAGTGCTAGAAATTTTGACACTTTTTGTAAAGAAGTCAAGTCTATTATTAAGCATGAGATTGGCAGCTGATCTGAAGGGTGACAAAGCAGCCCTGCACTGCGCCAGGAGGGACCTGATAGAAAATTATCAGCAACATCTGGGACAGCTATTTCCTCTAGGTTTGTAAACATTTAACCAAGGAAATGTTAGCAAAGTCTATTGCAGCAAACAGTCCGGAGCCACCAGCATGGGCTGGCTCACCCTGCAGCCCTGCACTCGCTGCAGCAGCACAAGGAAGCAGAGCTGTATTTCTTCCCTTGATTTTTGGCACCCGGGCCAAGGCGGGGGTAGAGCTGCCGAGTGTTTAATTCAGTGCTTTCCATTTTGGATATTAGTGGTGCAACTGAGTTATGACAAAGAAGCCAAGAGAGGAGTCATTCCCTCTCAACACATTCAGGATTAGTTATTTTCCCATTAAACTGCTTTAGACATGGTGAGTTTGTTGCCTCAAATGGGTCACTGCCTGTAGCAGGAGTTGATAGGAAAGCCTAGTCCTACCTGATCAGTGTGAGTGACAAGAGGGACCTATTGAATTCAATGCAGAGTTTGCTACAGATGTACACAGACCAAAACTCAGTGTCACCCGCTGTGTTAAGACCACAGGGCTTTACTGAGCACCCACAGTAAGGCTTAAAGGACACAGCAGGGACACAGCAGCAGTGGCACTGGCTGCAGTCAGGTCCCCAGTGCTCAGCGCACCAGGAGTCAGCTCTTGGGGGTTCACCAACACCAGGTGGGTTTGTCCATTTAGGGTGTAAAGTGGGAAGATGTGAACTAATTCAGTGCAGCTACAGTAAACAGAACCATCCAACTTTCACAGGAAGGGGCCATCAGGAGCTTCCCAATGGAGAGAAGGTGCCTTTATGGGTGCTGGTGATCATGGTTTAGGCCTGGCAGTGATGGATGCAAAGGCACGTTTAGTGATGGGCTCCCTGTGGTCCCTTCAGGGAGGAGGCAGAGCACCAGCCTCCCTGCCTGCCAAAGTCATTGTCCACAGCAAAGCTGGCATCAGCTTTTGCTCAATCCCATTGGATGGCTGGTGGTAGTGCCAGGCTCCAGGAGACAGAGACGTTCTTCAGAGACACAAGAGAGTGAGGCAACGGGAGGCTCTACTTGCACCTGCCTGCAATTAATTAATTACAAATCCACTCATTAGCCCCATGGCTCCCCTTACTGCCAAGCCCCCAGCTGTCCAGAGAGCAAGTCATTATTTGAAAAGATTTCCCATTAAACCCAAATGAAAAGGAATATTTGAAAGTAGAAGGGACAAGAGGAATAGCAAGGGTGTGCACACGCTTGCAATCTGCTCTAGAGGATGTGCAGGAGTGGCTGGATCCCCATCTTGGAGCAGCCCAAGAATTGTGAAATCGATTTCATGAGCCTGCTCAGCTCCTGATTAGCTTTGTGCCAGATGAAACACTCCCTGTGGCTCCGCACAGTCCAGCCTCTGCTTGCAGTGGGTACCCCTGTGTGCATGGCAAATGCAGCAGGGCACCCGGGCCCCACCCCATCCTGCCCTGGTCCACAGCAGCCCCATCCAAGTGCAATCCCAGCTTGTGCTGGAAAAAAACACCTGAGGATTTCAATTTCCGGAAGTGGATGCCTGCCTCCCCTTGGTGCCCAGGCAGCAGCTTCAGCCCAACTCAAAGGCTTTTAACCTCAGCCAGAGCACACATCTGCTTTGCCTGCCGTGTTTCTATTACCTGCTCTCTGCTCCCTGCGTTAGTGGAGGCTCCCCTTAAACTGCAGTGATTTACAGGCGGTGTTACGGCAGGACAGGTCTGACACTGATTGAGTCGCTTATCTGCCGTCTCCGTCCTGCTCTCTGACAGTCTCTCCCCCAGGTATCAATCTGCACATCAGTTCTTTATTCCTGGGTGAGGGGAGAGCTGTCAAGGTTGCAGCTACACTGTCATCTTCATCTAAGCTGCCAGCCACCCTTCATCGCTTAAAGACCCTCTTTAACACACAGATGCTTTGGGAGGGGGTCACTGTGTTGGAGATGGCAGCAAAATTTCATTTGCTCTCAAGGTGCCCAGGGCTTGATGGATGGGGTTTCATTTGTCAGGGTGCCCATAAATAAACAACAGTTTCCAAGTGGTAGGTTCAGCCCCACAGCTTCTCCCTTCTGCAGCCCCGCAGTGGCTCCTGGCCTCCTGCTGCAGGGTGCTGGGGCCCCTGTGAGACACGAGGCTCCCCTGGGCCTAGGCTGCCACCAGGGCGGTGTGACAGAGCAGAGAGGGGTGGAGAAGACAAGTACGTGGAACCAGGCTTGGCACTGGGGTTTGCCAGGAGTCTCCACTGTCTTTGTGACACCCAAGAACGGGGCTGAAGCTGACCTGCAGAAGACCACCCCATCCCAGTCACTGCCCACTTTGGCAGGTTCATAGAAACAGGACAGGGATATGCTGAGATCCCAGCACCTGTACTCTTGTAAAGTGGATACGCTGCGACAGGCTGGCCCCCACCAGTGCACTTTAGTTCTAAATGATGTTTTTTCTCAGCCTAAAACTGCACTCCTCTCTGGGATCACTGGCAGCACTGGGCCATGGCACAGGGTGACAGGAAAGGACATGCACTTTGGGGTTTGCTCTCAAGTGCTGCTTTTGGGCCAGAGCAGCTTCCAGCCATCCCCAGCTCTGATGGGAGAGGATGTGTGTGTGCACTGGGTCTGTGTTAAAACCCCATGTCACCTTGGTGTGCCAGGCAGCCTGGGGTAATCCAAACGGACAGGCAGTGCACAGCAAAGGAGAGCAGCGGGCATGGCCTTGTGTGCCTCCATTTGCAACTTGTTTCACTGGGGTTTCTGCTACCCACAGTCCTCTTCAGTTTGGTTTCCTTGTTGCTGCTCTTCCATGAATAAAACAGGCACTTGTCTTAGGTTACAATCTAAGATGTAATCAAAAGTATGTATTCTATCACCATCTGGGCAGTGTTCTTTATCTCTTTCTTGACACATCCCTGGTAACCCCCTCCACGACATATCTTCTGTTAATGAGCCAGCTACTAAAACCAGGTGGGGCAGTGCTGTTTGTCTCTTCCATGACACATCCCTGATAACTCTCTCTGGAGAGATTATCTCCTGTTAATTGGCTATCAAACCTCACTGCATGACTCATAAAATTACACCATCCCATTGTGAGATGCTCTGCCCAGGGGGAGGAACCAAGCATTCCCACATGGATATAATCTGAGGTTTGGAACACCACAGGCAGCCCTTACCTATTGGATTCCCAGAGGACAAGAGCTACAAAACCACCACTGGACATTCAGAGGAAGACCAGACCCTTCTACAGGATCCCTGCTTTGACAGAACCACATCTATCACTTCAAAGTGTTTCTGTATTATTGCCTTGTTATATATATTAGTAAGCAACTGTTATTCCTGTTTCTTNTACAGGATCCCTGCTTTGACAGAACCACACCTATCACTTCAAAGAGGACTGCAGCCACCCCTTAATTAGACTGCCCTACAGGGTGTCAGGTTGTATCCTGACTCTGTCAGGTTAAGCCAGTGTTTCTGTATTATTGCCTTGTTATATATATTAGTAAGCAACTGTTATTCCTGTTTCTTGTATCTTCGTCTGAAAGCCCCTTAATTTCAAAATTATAAAAATTCGGAGGGAAGGGGTTACATTTTCCATTCCAAGAGAGGCTCCTGCCTTCCTTAGCAGACACCTATCTTTCAAACCAAGACACCACTGAAACATAATCTCTACCATAATGTTTATTAAATAGTAATTTTAAAAGGTTTTTATACAAATCATATAAACACAGTTTTATTTTTTTGTTTGTTTGTTACACCAAACAATCACAGTAAAAGCTCTTTAAGTCCATAAGTCCTGGCTCAGCCAGTAAACGGTCAAATACCTTGAACTGCAAACCTTGGAGAATTTCCATTTCTGCATATAATTTCTTAATGGTTTAATTCCCATGCTCACCTCCAGCACCTTCCCACAAAATGAAGTCACCCAGCACTACAGCCCGCCCATTAGCAACATGTCCTGCCATGGGAAGTGTGTGGAGGCAACAGCCCATTTAAGCAAAGGCATTAATGCTGATTTTTTTTTTCTGAATTTCACAGAGGGAATTGCAATCAGCAAACCTAATCTATTTGCAGAGGAGGATGCAATGAATTGAATGCACTGATGACTTTTCCCCGCCTCCCTGTTGAAGTTACAATCAAACACAGTTTTCCGTAGAACAGTAAAGCACCCAGCAGAGGTAAGTGAGGTATTGGCTGTGCAGCATTATCGGCCTTCTCTCGCCTGGCGAGCTCACACGTGGGCCCTGCCCCAGCTGCCAGGGGCGGGCAGGACACACGGGCTGGGCACTTCGCTGGGCCCGTGCCACGTTAGCGCCAAGGTCAGCAGTACTCTCCTGCCCCAGATCAAGAGATACATTAACACGAGTCAGTCCCACGGAATAAGTCACATACACGATACATACAGAGGATTCACGTGCGTGTGCAAACACACTATTTCTGAATATATGTATATATGAACTCTTCTCTCTGTACGCCTACTAGACACCATAACATCACCTTTTTAATTATATATTTTCACCTATTGTTTGCCTAAGTTGGCTTTCCTACTGTATGGTCCTTTTCCATTCATCCTTCCCCTCTCTGGTGATTTGAAGGGGATAAAATCATTGAGCAGCAGCAATCCAGCTTTGAAATGGTCTGGTACATTTCCTCTCACTGCCTCTGTTTCTTTTGTACAGAAAAATAACACCCCTGTGGAATTTGTCTGTGAAAAATGCCAAAAGAAATAAGGTGATTCGAAAGGAGAATCAGAGACACATTTACTGCTATTTTTGTTGTGCACAGTGTGAATTAAAAAATGAAGGCCTTTGTGTGCGCGCATCTCTGCGTGTGTGTACAAACCGCGGATGTTCTGGTGACGCAGCTGCTGTATCTGCTCCCCCAGTACACGTATGTCTTTCTTACAGCGGAGAAGGGTTTTTTTCCTAAAAACTTATTGTCTGAGGGAGCTCTTCGTGAAACAGTAGACAAATGTTCCTATTCCCACAGTACCAAGAAGCAGCTGTGGCACTGCTCATATGTCCATGCTCATCTCCTCTCCAGATGTTGCTTGTATCCCCAAACACCTGAACTCCTGCATGATTTGTCAATGGGGCTGGGCAAACTGAGCTTCACGACACATCACACCTTTGTCAATCGCAGTTAGTGAGGAAAATAATGCCATCCCCAACCCAAGCTACTTGCCAGGTAAAATGTAAAAATTAGGACATGCCAGGAATTACCAAAAAGCCCCTGGAAAAGCAAACCCAGTGTGACAGAAAAGTTTCTTATTTATGTATGTGCAAGCTAATAGAGGTGATCCATCTGTACTGAACTGGAAATGAAGGCATTGGTTTGGGGTTCAGCATTTGAACTCTTTTTCTCCATTCAGTTGTTTTCATAACATTCCTCCCCCACAGCACAGTGTTAAGTGGAGAGGTACCAGCTGCCACACAATGTAGCCAGACCATTTGAAAGTAGAAGGACCAGATTTCTGCTTGGCTCTAACCAGCAGAGAGTGGTGAAGAAGAGACTTCTTGTGGGGAAGGATGAAGGCCTAACTTGCTGTTTGATACAGCACTGATCATCAGATGGAGGAAAATACTTCTTGTAAGGCACTTGTTCAAAGTAAAAAAAAAAAACAAAAACAAACCACAGCTCATAGATAGAACTTGGGGTTTTTGCTACTGATCAGGAGCAGCGCAGCTTTGCTCCGAAGGGGATGTGGTGGCAGCTGTTTGGTCAAGGGGTGCTGATGGCACCAGCTCACACCCCCAGCTCCAGAAGGGGAGCACCAGGAAGGTGAGAGGGTGTCAGCAGGCACCATGGCCAGGCTCCCCAGGGCTGTGGGCATGGCTCCAGCCTCTTTCCCTGTTCATTTTTCCTCCCTGGCACTTTGGAGAGGCCTCAGCACTGTACCTCAAGTCAAACTCCAAGTGAAGCCCCCTTCCCAAAGCCATTGCCTAAGCACCAGCAACCTGACAGACTCTATCTTTTGTTTGCTGCAATTTTCTCATTATAGCAAAAGGAAAAATGGCAGGCTCAAGAGGGGGGGGAGATTCAAATAAAGGCCTTCCTCATGAAGGCCTCAGCTGTTGCAATCAAAGATCTGGATTTAATAAATGGCTCTTATTCACAAATGACTTTAAGGCTCTTCAGCTTCTCTCAAAGAGGTGCTTCTACACATAGGGTTTCCCTTCTATTTTCTTTCTTAATGATTTCAGAAAGCGCTGTTGTTACTGTTGACTGTAAAGCCAGTATCTCACCTTTCCCCTGCTACCAGGAGAAGGAGAGTTGAAGGTAACAACATGCTTCCACTTTCAAGTCTGCAAACTGCAGCTTCCTATTCTTAGTGTGAAGTGCACAAATCCCTACAACAATACTTGGACGGAGTCTAAAATGGACAGGGCCTCCATGTGTGTGTGTGTTATTTCTAAAGAAATCCCCCAGCCTTCTCAGCAACTCACCAGAGAAAGAAGGTGGGAAATAACAATCAACATTTACTTTCTCATATCCAAAAGGTAAACCAGGTTCCCTCAACACATCCCAGCCATTCACATCAGCAGAAAATGAAGATGAACCAACAAACAAGGGGCTCAGTCCCCAATTGCCCGGCAGTCTGGTTTGCAGGAAAGCCACTTGGTCCTGGGAGTGTGACCCGGCAGTAGGACCTGGTGGCAGGAGCAGTGCCTCCCCTCACTCCTCCTGCTCCCCTCATTCCCTGTTATGGCATTCAGTTCCCACAGAAAACAGCAAAAAAAGTACCCCTCTGCCTGCCCACCTCACCGGGCACAATGCCAAGGGTGATCCCCAGGCACCCATCAGGCCTCTGAGCAGCACTTCTGGTGATTCATCTTGACCTTGTGCTTGATGCCGTCGTAGAGTTCAAAGTTGTAGTTCTCCAGCGTGGTGGAGCTCCGCGAGGACAGCCCAGCGTACGAGCACGTGCAGTAGAGGAGCAGACCAGCGCAGATGGCCCCAAGGAGGACGCCGAGGGAGCTCATTGCTATAATGGTCACCAGGATGGGATCCAGGGTGTACAGCCAGCTTTTCTCTTTGTCCAGCTTCGGGGTTCCTGGAGAGTTAGTAGAGAACAGTGTGTCGTTCCTATCCGATCCAAAGTAATCTGCAGTGGAATGGGCACTAATTATCCAGGGATCACTTTTTATTCCCCTGTCACCTTTATACATTTCTTACTTGGACTTGTGATGGCTTTACAAGACTTAAAGTATGTATATATATCTGGGAAAATGTCAGCACGATTCACTAACCCATGTCTAGAAATAATGTGAAGCACCAAACTACCAGGAAAGTTAGGCACCCTGATTTACTTTTAGACATCAGACTATTGACGTAGCATGCAAGCATTTTACACCTACCAAAACTCTGGCCCTTCCAGTGCCACTGGGTTCAAAACTACAGAATCAATCTGTCACAGGTCTCAGACTTAATTTTCTTCATTTACAAGTCAAAATGCCATGCAAGCAGCAATTAATGCTTAAAAGATCAGTTTCACTTGTCCTAACACAAATACAATATATTGACTTTGCAAGGTTGCTGGCTGTTGAAAAAGAAAAACAGGAAAAGAAAACCAATGCCTTTGAACACTAAGCCACCACTTCAATGTACATTCTCAAGTGTGTTCTAGCTCCTCACACCAGTAAAGTTGAGGTTTGTGAGTAATCTGAGCATCTGATACGGAAGCACAAGCTGCCAGAGATGAATTGTCCATGTGGCATTGGGATACCAACCTGGATCATTGTTGTCTTCAAAGTCTTGCTCAGAGCTTGCAAAGTCGTCCTCCATTCTTGGGAAGTTCACTAGAACAACAAAATGGGAAGCACTGTTTGTTAAAAGAGGCCTTCTGGGGGCATCATTGCCACTGGTCACTGGATTGTGAGACCAGCCAGAAGAAAGTAATGATTAAACTACTACAAGGCTCTTCCTCATGGAAGGAGGAGGAACCCTTTATCTTCTTTCCTTGGCCAAAGTCAGTGAAGGCTCTTGCACCCTTGAGAGAACAGGATCTTCACGCTATGTCACATTTCATAACCACCAAATGACCAGCTTTTACGAAGAAGAGAGTGAGCGAAAACGAAAAACCAGACAGCTTGAATAGCATTAAAATATTGTCACTGGTGTCTCCATAATGGCCATAATTCGCTATTAACATGCTCATTGGTATTAGCCTTACACCTTTGAGCTGGATCTTAGTGCCTGTCATTACTTGCCACTAATGCTGGATCCATTTAGCACACACTCTACTTTTCATCTTTTCCCATACGTCTGACTGGATATAGAGCTTCAATGACCCAGTTCCTCTTTGGGTTTCAGATAAATTCACAGTAATTTGAGGAATTTATGTATCTTCATTATATGTTTTAATGCAAAAGCTGGTTGAAATGGAGAGAGAGGCAAATGGATGTCCATATCTAGGCCCTTATGTTACCATTTCCCCGATCCAAATTCCTCTTAGTGGTGACATTTCTTCCTGTTGTTCTGCAGAAGGACTAGTAACCAAATGCCCTTATTATAATCTGAGCAGAAGAAAGTTATTTTCCTGTACAGTCTTCCTATCATTATCTCTGTGTACAGCTACCATGGCTCTTTTCCACTTCTCCAAAAGAAAATGTCTTTTCATTTCAATCTGCCAAGAGTTTTCAAAGCTGACTGTAACTTGGGGTCCTCAACTGAGAAGGTGTCATGAAATGATCAGGAATGCAAAAAATCAGGGACTAGAAAGCAACAGAAATAGTTGTGGTTGGAACCAAGATTACTTTGTGTCTTGTGCCAAAATGGCAAGAAGAGTTTAAAAAGTTTACTTACAAACAACCAAAACCAAAGAATGTCACTTGTGCCTAAAAAGCCGCGTGCAAGGAAATTATTCAAAACCTTATAAAATAATATTTCTGCATATTTGCATGGACATGTAGGACTTGAAAAGGCCTCCTGAATTGTCAAATAAATTTTTTTTGCTATCCCAGACAACTGTGTCAGGCAATCCATGCCAGGAACATTTCAAGGTTCACTTCCAGAGTGGGGTCTCTGCTGAAAGCCTTGCTGCCCCAACACCCCCTGACACCTGACTGCAGCGATCCTCTGCTGGTACTGATGATACTTCCCCATTCCTCAGGCAGAATTGTATCTGCACCCAAAGGATTAAGGGATTTCTTTGAACTTTCAAGTGAACCTGGCAACAGGAACGCTCACAGCCCAACACTTGCCCCTCCTGCCAATGAGTTCTGCATCTAGTGAGTCAGGTAGTTAAGCTGACTCAAGGCTGCTGGTACCTTGTTGAAGAAACACAGGTGCACACTGCCTTCTGTAAATCCTCACTTTAACGGCGAGTTCACATGGTTTTTCAACAGTTCTCGAACTGACAGGCCCAGATGGCAACATCTTAGGGCTGGGAGAACTGCCTGAGGGCCTCTTGCAAACATTTAGAACCAAACATGTGGAAAAATAACTTGCAAAGCAGTTCACTCATGGAGACGTCTGCACTGCTAGTCACCCATCGGAAGACAAGCAGTGAGATTTCCCATCCGTATCACCCACACAACCCTACAGAAACTGTATGTTGCTCAAAGATGAGCAGAGGTCAAAATTAGATGACAGTCTGCCCAAGGAGCCCATGTGTGGAGAAAGGCTGTTGGAAGTCATTTGACATTCCATATTGTAGCTGCTCTAAATTTTGTGTGAGAACAAGCTAGCAATTTGATCCTTTCGTAATTTCCCAAGGTAACCTTGAGGGAAAAGCCAGAAATAAAAAAAGTATTGGTTAATCAACACTTTCAAAAGAACACCAGTTCCTCCAGCCTGAAAGGAAGGAGCACTGGGAAAACTTGAAAAGCGAGAACATTTATACAAAAAGCCCAGCCCAGAATCTGTTTACTCTTCCAGTGATTTGCTCAATTCCCCATGCTAACACAGCTCTTAAGTCCTGCTTAAATGACATCTTCCTACTTGCCCATTTTCCTTCCTCCTCAGGCCCTCATTCTTCTGTTCCCCACATGCCATTTCATTGCTGTTTGATTGTATGTTATCATGCAGGGCTCTACACCCTCTGGAAAGCTTTAGAAAAATATAATTCAACATTTCTTTTTCCATACTGGGGTTTATCAAGTCATTAACTGAATCAGCTCAGGCTGTGTGGGTGTCTGTGGGAATTGAAGCTGGTGGTCTCAGTTCAGTTCCTAGTGGAGATGATTTAGAATCTAGTCTGTCACAGAATCTAGCCTGCTGTTTGTCATCAATTAGGCTCCTTTGGGACAAGTCTCAGCAATACTGTCACAAGTGGAGCAGGCCACAGAAGGCAACTCCCTTAGAAAGTGGTCCCCAGAAAAGCTCTGCAAGCTGGTGGGCAGAATGGGAGAAACATGCATCCCTCTGTATTGTGGAGGGCTGCTTCCTTGAAGGGCAGACTTCAGGCACAATTCACCTTGCATTTTAACAGGGAGAAAATATACCAGAGAAAGGTAGTCAAGAAAGTTAGGGGGAAACTGTAATTAAATAAGAGGAATGATTGATTTCTCCTGAGTGAAAGGCCATTTTTAAAGCCTATGTGCCAAATGATGGCTGTGAGCCCCTAGCCAGTCATGGCTAAAAGATGATATTAGCAATGATGTTGGAAACAGCCGGATGCCAAGAAAGGCTGCTATCTGTTGGATCTGAGAACACTGACAGCTAAATGGCTAATCTATGGGACCTGAAAAAAGAAAGATAAAATTCTAATCAAAGACAAGGGCTGATTTAAGTACCATGTTTGTATGAACTCACATGGAGGGAGAGCAGGAGAAAATTAGTATTTCCAGAGATTAAAGAGCTTCAGTGTACATCTGCTTTAAAATAGTAGTAGGGGTGGAAGGGATTGTGCCAGGGTGGATGAAGGAGGCACGAGAGCAGACAAGGTTCTCTGGTGTCCCACCACAGACATACACACGTGCCTCTTGCAGGAAAGCTCTCCAAACTTGCCCAAGGCAGTTCACCTCTCCAGAGCTGAGCTCAGCATGTCTTATGGCTTGGCATGTTCCCACCACCACAGGTGCTGGATGCCAGCCCTCCTGCACGGGCTTACCCACAGCCACACCACCTCTGGCACAGACCTCCGCACCAAGCCAAGGGCTATTGCTTTGGAGAGAACACCCAGCCCTTATGCTGCAACCTGGACACATTTTTCCAAGGCAAGTGACAACTGTCAGGAAAAAAATTGCTGTTTCTTTCTAGCCTGACTTTGTCTGGTTTAAGTCCAGGCACCAGGTGCTGCTTCCTGCCAGGTCCCTCCACCTTGGGTCAGAGCTCTATCACCCGGCATCTCTCTACACACAGGCATTTGCAGATTATCTGTGATGCCTCTTGGAGTCGTTCTGGGTGAAAAAAATGAGCCTCTCAGCAGGAGGTGCCTTTCCCAAACAATATATCAATTTCCAGATTTGCAGCAATTTCCAGATCTTATTATTGCCTGCCTAGAGATGCTCTGGCACAGGATAGTCTGGCCTGGAGAGCACTCAGGATGCACTATCCCACTATCCCTGTGCTCCTGCTCCCCACTTTCTGCAGGAGTCCACGGGCTCTGGGGATGAAAGTGATGTACCAGGTGATGGTGGTTTTTGAGCTCTGCTCCCTAGAGCCTTTCATTCCCAGTAATATCTGTGGCTGTGGCTGCTGGGACAAAAAAGCGGAGTGTGTAGGAAGAAGAAAAACAAATTGCTGGTTTTGGGGAAATAAGCAGCACACGGTTGTTCCCCCACTGTGTAAAGGACTCAAGGGCAGCCAGCTACATGCTCACCCCTCTCTCTTGCTGCTACAACATCCCTCTTGGCCAGTGCTATTCTGCCCAGCAAAGGGAGTGTAAGAGGTACACCGCTGCTCTGCTGCCAAACACTGCCCATGTGGGTCTGACACATTAAATGTAGCCAAAGCCAGGAAAATGGGGTCAGAAATTGCCATTTCCCATTCTTGGCAGAGAGAGGCAGAGCTCCAGCTCCGCTTTCATCTTTGCTTTTCTCTCTTTGCTCATTCCCAGTCCTTTTCTCTCCACAGCAATAGTGTGACTCCAACACACATCATTTTGTTTTGACACAGCAGAGCAGCCGCCGTGGCCTCGCCTTGACACTGCTCTGCTTGGCGGCAGCGCAGCGCTGCTCCTCTGGCTGGGAGCCCCGGGGGCTGGGGGTGACACCTCCCACCCTCAGCAAATGGAGAAGCACTTCTCAAAGCAGCAGCACAGGCTCCAGGCAGAAACACTCCCTCTGAATCCCCCATTGCTCTATTTCCAGCTGAAAATCCACCTCACCTCTCTCTTTCCCACTCCTCCAGAAACACAGGACTACTTTAGTTTGCAGAAGGGATAAATCCCTGCCAAATTTCAAATTAAAACAGTGCTTTGGCTACAGCTGAGCATTAAAGAAAGCAAACAAGCTGCCACTCCCTGGCCCGGCCTCCCTCTGCAGTGCAGGAACTGCTGGACCTTATTCTCGGATTGCCTTGGGGCTACCCTGGTGGTGGCCAATGGTGTATGCCATAGACCACCACAGAACCATCATCAAACTGGGGGCACAGATGAACCTCTTGCACTCCTTGGGCTTCCCATATGAAGATAAGGTAGGAAAGTATGGCTGGGCAGGTGAAGATGCTCAAAATCACTCGGAGACATAGAGCCAGGCTGGGTGCTTGGTGTGGAGGTGGCCATGAGCAGGCAGCTATTTGTAGCCCCAGTGCTGCCCTCCAACATGTGGCACCAGGCTCTGCTGCACGCACGGCAGATGGCCAAGGTGGCTGCCCAAAATGAGCACCCTGCCAAACCCTCCCTGCAGCAGACACATCCCCTGTTGCAGCCTGACCCCTTCTCCAGCGTGCCCTGCTTTTGCACCTCTCCTCAGCTCAGCACCAGGCCAGGGAAACAGTGGTGGTGGCACGTGTGCACACGGTATGGCTGTAGCACTACACGGCGTGTTTCCTCTCCCTCTCTGTTGGCTCTGGACAGCCCGGGCAAGGAGCTGACCCGCAGGTTCTGTGCTCCGTGCTGAGCTCACCCACCCCAAACCCAGCAGCTCCTCGGCACAAGGGTGGCACTGTCCCCTGCCGCTGCCACACAAGGGCTGGGCGGTGGGGGAGAAGCTGGCAGCTCTGTGGCATCCTGGTATGTTTATCACCCTCCCCGTCGTTGCTGTTTGTTTTTACAGCGCAGTGGCTAATGCCACGATTCCTCAAACTGGCAGTCACGCCTGCAGTCTCTGCTGAGAGTCGCCAAAGCCACTGATGGAGGAGCTGTGGCAGAAAGCCAAGCGGCTGCCCAAGCTCGCCTCGGGGCCTCGCCTGCTGTCTGCACGCCTCACTCTGCTGCCCTGATGCGGGCTAAGTGGGGGCTGGCCCTGGTAAAGTCAGTAGGTTTTCACAGGGTTTCTAGAGGGGCAAAAATCCAAACACAGCCGCATGCACAGCCTGGTTTCTATCTTGTTCCCTCAAGCAGCAGAGGCATTTCAGCCAGGCCAGGAAAAGCCAGCCTCGCCACCACAGCCGGGGGGGCGAGCAGCTCTGGGGTCCCCGTGCCAAGTGTCACCCTGCAGAGGCCCTGGCAGGAGGCTGACCCAACTGTGTGGCCGGTCCCTCGGCTGGTGAGTGAGCTTTGCAGCCTGCTCCTGCCCGATCAGCCATCTCGGGCACGCTGACATTACCGAGGCACAGCACAGCCCTTCCCTTCCCTTCCCACAGCGCCCTTTGCTTTGCCAGGTCACCACTCCCTCTCTCACATCCCCGTTAGGCACTGGCTTTGCCCCAGTGCTTACAGAGAGTGCCCACGGACCCCCTTCTGCTCCTACAACACCAACTGTAGAGATAAGATAAAATGATTGACACCATCACACCACATACCACCAGGGAGCCACGCCCAAAGCCTCCCCATGACACACAGGACACATCAGACTTCCACCCCTAATGCTGGTCCCTGAAAAATAGAGCCCCTACTGCTCCCCAGAAAAAGTTTTCCTCTTTTTTTTTTAAGTAGACACTTAAATGCCGGAAGTTACTGGCAGAAGAGTTTGCATCAAAATCACACTAAGCTGTATTTATTTCCTTAAACAAAGCATGCTAATTTTAGCTGCTTTCTTCCCTAGGATGTGCTGCAGCCTGAGCAGCACCCAACTCTCCAGCCAGTCTGTCTGTGGCGCACGTACGGAATAATTAATCCTGAACGATTCCTCCCTTTTCGTCTGTTTACTTAACAGAATTTTTTTCTTCCTTGTTGGGAAGCCATCAGTCAGTCTCTCCCTCCCTGTTTTTCACATGTGCATATTTGTTTTGAATTTTGCTTGAACAGTCGCTGAAGTGTACAAAATGCAAATTACAAGTGTAATTTGCTTTGCTGTACAGTTAGAGGGAAAAAAGCCCCGCAAACCTCTCCCAAAAAAGCAGCATGGATCCTCAACTTTGCTTCTGTTTGAATAGCCAATGTGAGGGATCACATTTGAATTATTTTTTTGTTGATGGCCTGAATTCCTAGTAAAGTCAGGAAGTTTCATTGCAAAGCTGAGCTTTATGCCAGGGTAAAGAATATGAGAGAAGGAAAATAAATGAAGGAGGGAAGGAAAAACCTCTCAAACTGGCAGCAAAATGTATTTCACATGAAATGTGATGCTGCTGACTCTGCCGAAGGGGTAAAAGGTGCACCAAGGGAAGATGGGAAGCAGAACTGCTGCAGCAGAGGTCCCTGTAACAAGTTGGGAGGACTCAGGTGGAGGGAAAGCAGGGAACATACTCCTGTCCAAACACTTGGTGCTGTGGCACCCGGGCCACTCCCATGCAGGTCTCCTGCACAGTCTAACATGCAGAAGAGACAAGGACTGCACAGAAGAGGAAAGCACTGCTGTTTTCATTAATAATTTTGGTAATGGCTTACCCGTTTTTTGCTGTGCTCAGGGACAGAGCATGCAGCTCAGCTGAGCTGGCAGCCAAGCCAGCCCCTGGGGAAGTCAGATGTCCTGTCTCCAGGGGCCCCAGCTGGAGAAATTCTGCATAATCACACTGAGCAATTTAGCACTTAGGCAACGCTAGTGAAATCACCGAACAATCCCAAGAGTCAGTCCAGCCTCCCAAAACTCCCACTAAGGACTGGTACAAATGTAATGGATCTAAAAGCTGCTCTTAATGGGCCGATCCTGAGTGCAGCAAGGCAGGGTGCACACAGCAACTGTGCTGCTGGGAGCTGCATCTGCATGCAGCAGAAACTGGAGCTTCACTTGGCTAAAAGGAATAGCCCTGATGCTCCAAAGAATTTTGAAACTGCTTTGCTTCAACCAACAGCATTCTCATTAGCAAAGAAAGAAGAAGAAAGAAAAACCCCAGATATTTGTATAAAAATATCATCATTTTATTACATTCCACACAATACATCTTCAAAGAATTTCAAATGTCCACAAGATATTTTTCACACACAGGCAACTGGGCAACGCTGGGGATGTCAGGGCTCAAGGAGCAGGGGAGAACTGGGAGTAAAAATCTCGAAGTGACCTTCTGTTTTGTCTTTGGTGATTTTGGTTTGAAAGACAGGGTGCCACATTCTCCTCTCTGACACACCAATGCACACTTGCTAAGTCTATGGGGGTGAACCTGGTCAAAGTGAGATCATCTGAACTAGGGAGACTGAACTGACTTTGGAAATGTGACAGTATCATCTGCTGACATGACTTGGGCTGACCTGAAAATGAAGTGAGTGCATGCCAATATTTCACATCTGTTTTAATTTGCAACTGACTTAGGGGGATGGGATTCCACATCCCAAACCAGATGGACTGCAACACCAGTGCTGTGTGACGAGGAGGCTCACAGTGAAAGCACCCTGGCCCTGGAAGCCCCTCTCCAGGGACCTTTTAATGGCACTGCCTTCCAGGTGGCAGGAGCTCCCTGTGTCCATTCTGGCCCTATGGGACAGGCATGTCCCTGCTCTCAAAAACCCTGTGGGAGCCAGGCCCAGGTGCAGTGGTGCCCCGAGCACCCACCACGCCTAATGTGCTCACCATGGCACATCACCCTGGGCTTTTCTGCGCTCCCTGCTTGTTTTAGACTCTGGCTGCTGCAGCTGAGAGAATCCCACTGAAATCTGCTGTGAAAACAGCATGGGGAGCTGAAACTGGCTGCATGAATTAAGGCAAGGAGGGGGATGAGTGACACCCCCATTTACAGACATCCCCTGGGGATAGGGCTATGCTGCAACAGGGGACAATACCACTTCAGCACAGCTTGTGTTTCTACTTTTTTCCCAGACCAAAAGGCAGCTCAAGACTGCAGGGAAGTTAACAGAACTGCACATCTTGATTAATTTTATGCAATATTAATGGGAAAAGGAGGGGTGGGCGCTAGCAAGTTTAGAAGGGGGGAGGGAATCTGATCACTCATCACAGATGGACACAAACAAGGTAGAGAACCTTGCTCACTGGAGGTACTTTCTTTGCCTGCAAACAGATTAGGGTTAACAATTCAAACCACTTTTGCATGTCATCATTTAGTAATTTATATAAGGCATTTCCACTACAATACGCTGGGCCATTCAAGAGTCCATTGGGAGGCGTGTGGAGGCTCCTCCTTGCCTCCCCAGTTAAAGCAGCAGCAATAGCTGGGCCCCGCAGGCGCCCTGGCTGGGCTTGGCTTGCTAGATGTTACTGGCGCTCTAAGAAGCAGAATATTAGCAAACGCAAAACTGACATTCTAGAAAGTCAACGGGCAATTTTTATGATTCAGCAGCTATGGATTGGGCAGAAGGAAAAAACCAAACCCAGAAAGGGGAACTATACTTGTCCCTTGAACATTTCTAGCAGGAAGACAAGGAGGAGCCCTCTCCCCCTTCCCCGTGTAAAAGCAAAACCATCAGCACCCAGAGCGAGGATACTTATTAAATAAATAAACCTTCAATTCTCAAGAAACTACAGTATTTAGCATCCACTAAGACCTGCTGAAGTCTACGTGTTACCCTAAGGCTGGTTTTAACAGATACAAACAAAACATTCATTATGAGCTTCTCTGATATAAGGCAACTTCAAATAGATTCACTTGCAGGTGGGGGAAGAGGAGGGCTTCCCCTCCCTCTTCCAAACAATGGCTGTGTTATCATGTTGGCTGCAGAAAGAATAAAATTGAGAGATCTTACTTTTTGAACATCTACAGACCTCTCTGGATTCTTCTAGCCATCTGAGGTGGACATTCCTACTGTCCAGCCTGGCCTCTTCTCAATTTGCACCCAAGACATTAACACTATCAAACAAGAAACCCAGCCAAAGCTAGATAAGGCAACAAAAAAGCATTGCTCTCTTCCCCAAGTAAACAAATCAGGGTATTCACCATAAACACGTCCCAGACCTTCCAGAGAGGAGGTGGGAAGGGGGAAAAATTAACAACAACAAAAAAACCAAAAATAAAAGCATTCCCTGTGCAAGTAGAAGCAACAACAAGCAAATTAAAAAGGGGCTGTTTCTAAATATACATTCAGTCAGTCAGACACACACTCCCATGCACGCTCACACATGCAGATTTAGCACACATGCACACGAGCCTCACACACAAGCTTCCAGGCTCACCATCAGGTTCCCTTGTAGGTTGCCTACTGGGAGGAGAAAAAAACCCAAAAACTCAAAGAAGCTGACCAACAACAAAAAAATACTCCCCAAACAAACACAACAAAACAAAATAAACCCCCACCCGACACCCCAAGTATCCTTGAATAGTAATAGAAAGGGAGCGTTCACTTCTGAAGTGAAGGGGCGGTGTGTCTCTTCTGGCGATCCAAGATGCAGCATTAGTTTAGAGTTTGTAAAAGATTCAGGGAGGGCTGGGGGACGGAGAAGGGATGGAGATATCTAAGAGTTCACACGTATGCTAGGTAAGGAAAAAAGTGCAAAACTGAGGCAACGTATTTGAAGTCTTAGTTTCTGTCTGTCTGTCTGTTTTGTGTTTTGTTTGCTTTCTCGTTCCTGTTCGGCTCTCAGCAGCGCAAGCTGGGGTCTTGCTCTAGTTTTATGGTTAGGGTGGGCTCCACGGCCACAGGGGCCCCGTTGGCATAGTGGGAGGTTTTGTAGGTGATGGAGTGATCACTCTTCTTGGCCGCATAGCGGAACCGGTGGTAGTGGAGCACAAGGGCCAGCGCGACGGAGACCAGCACCACAACAGCACCTCCGGCGGCAATAACGTAATACCAGTAGGCTGGGATGGGCTGCACTGACACCGTGTCCACTGTGGGCTTGGTCCCTGGCAGGAGGGTTGCCCCTGGGGAGGAGACACAGAACAGGGTTGCTAGGTGGGAGGCATGCAGACGCACAAAAAGAAACACACATGCTTTTAAGAGTACAGCACGGAGCAACACGAGGTCCCACAGCCACCTCCAGCTACAGGGCGTGCTCCCAGAGGAGGGCACAGCCTGGCATTTGCTGAGCCCGCACATTGAAGGGCCTTTCTCTTCCCTTTTAATTAATCAGGCTGCCTGGAATGCAATACAAATTCCATATGCACTATTATTACTGTTATTTCTGGCATCAACTAATGTTTTTTTCCCTTCTTTATTTTGGCCATCTCCAGATCAGCCACCTGGTTTTGTCTCCACATGGCAGATGTTGTCAAGCAGTGACAAAACACATCACGTTCCTAATTGGAAGAAAAGCATAATCTCAGATGGCTGAGGAAGTTACCACAGGAGACTGGGAAAGAGATTACAGGGAGAAGGGGAAAGAGATTACAGGGAGAAGCATTTGTCATTTTTACTGAAAAGACAGAGAAGAAGTTCTCTGTCTGAAAGTGCTCTACACACAGGTCTACTAGTCTCAGTAGGTGCCCCATTCACAGACCTACATGGATTTCCTTACTATTTTTTAAAGCAAGAAGGGATGGTTATAATTATTTACAGGGCATGGGCTGCAAAAGTCAACCCAACATTCAGGTAAGAAACTCATGTTCTCTGCAGCTTAAGAAAGCCAGGACTATGAATTCATGCTGATAAAGCAACACACCTTGGGAGGGCTGGAAAAGAATCTGCCTCCCTTGAACTCAGGGGGCAGGCAGTGCCCAGACTCAGTGATGGTGAACCCTTCCTTATCCTTTTGGCTGTGTTGCCGGGCACGGCTGCTGGGCTGCAGTCCCTGGCCAGGTCCCACCGGGCCAGCCCCGCACACATCCGGGGGTCCGGCGGAGCCCGGGCGCTCCCGCGCCTCCGGCAGGGCCGCTCTGCGCCGCTGCTCCCGCTCACGCTGCTCTCACCTCTCCAGCAACACTCGTGGGGGTGAGCTGTAAGTAACTAGGGAGGGATGTATTTTTGCACCACATTTATGTACTGGTTACTTCAAGGAGGCTGGAGTCCCCAGGGAAACTCTCCGGAGGGTTTGCTCTGCTGCTGGGCACACTGACCCCCCTTCTGTGCCCACCCTCTGCTCTGCCCCTGGCTGGCTAGTGGGGGCAGCCCCCTGACTCGGTAGTGGCAAGCAGAACTTTGGGGGCTCCTGGGTTTGCTGTCTACGACATCGTTGAGCTCTGTGCTAACCAAACCCCAGCTTGGTTTCCTGAGCAGACTTGGACGACGCCAAGGGGAAAATACTGAACAGTGCAGGATGCGCTCAGCTTTGCCCGCAGCAAGGGCATGTTACAGCACAGCCCCTGCCCTCCCCTCCAAACACTGCCTAACAGCAGAGTCACTGGATGGAAATTTGGGACGGCGAGGGCTTTGCTGATAGTGGCACAGGAGATGAGGCAAAATGATGGTTCCTCTGCCATTCACAAGGCTTTTTGCCCCTCCCCATTCCTCAAAACCTGGGCACAGGGACTAAAACCAAGAATGAACAGTACACCCAGATGCATAGCTACAACAAAAAAACACCTCAAGAGCTAGAAAAAAACCCACACAAGCAAGACAAATCCTGCTTTTACAGATCAGGAGGCTGGGAACCACCCACGTATTTGTCATTGTAGGCAAGAAATTCGGATGTCTCATGAGAAGCCTAACTGCCAGATATGCCACTCTCAACTTGTTTCACCCCAGCTGCCCCTCACCATCAGGAGTGGGGGTGGCCCTGTCCCTCCTGACCCCCAATGGTGCCTACAGAGGAGGGATACAGGCTGGACTGTGTGTTGAGGATGGCAAAGGTAGGGAGCAGGCAGCCCTCTGACCTCCTTCCCTACCTCCACTGGCCATGCTGGTGCGGGGAATTGAAAGCAGCACCTCCCTGTCCCTCCCTGAGCAGCTGCTGCCCCTCACCCGTCTGCATGGGGGTGGCAGTGTGGGACATCCCATGGGGGTGCCCATGTGAGGCTGAGCATGTTCAGTGCTGCCTTGAGCCTCCTGATAACCCCCCACTGTCTCCCTGCACAGATTCAGCTGGCCAAGCTGGCCCAGACTCGAACATGACCCACACCATCCCCAATGGATCAGCAACACCTCTCCTGTGCCTGACAGCACAGGGGTGCAGGGCTGACCCCCAGGGAGATGGTGGGGCTGCTCGCTGTGTAGAGGCCACTTCTGTTTACACTTGGTGACAGTCTCTGCTTACATAGCACCTTGTTCCAGCAAGAGATTTACAGACAAACAGCCTCTCACACCACTGATATGCACCAGGTCCCATGGTGGAAACTGGGATGAGGAGAGGGGTAGGTGTCGGGGGTGACAACAGCTCCTGAGTCGCAGGAGAGCAGGAGGAAGGTTTCCTCCTGATGGCTGTACATTGCCCAGTGGAAGGCTGAGGGTAGAAAGGGTGGGTCTGGCCAGAGAGGAGCACATGCCATAGTGCCCAGCCTGCAGCCCTTGCCCCTTCCCCATGCATCTCTGCCCTCTGCCTGCCTGGGGATGGAGGGAAGCAGTGTGATGTACTGCAGATGATCCTGCTTGTGGGAAGGATCCCTGGGGGAACTCAAGCTGGCTGCAGCTTCAGGGGCCCTGACCCACTCCAGATGTCCCAGCCAGGGGTGCAAGCCTGAAGGGTGGTGCAGAGCCCTTCCTCAGCCCCCGCTTCCGCACCGCATGGCCCTGCTGAGGAGATAGCAGAAGTCTGGAGAGTTCATTTAGCAACTGAAGTCATTAAGGAATCACACTCAGTTGTCTCTAAGCCCTAACAAAGCCAATTCCCAACATTAATGATTGTTCTTCCTTACACTGCCAGCCACTAAATATAGCTGCCCATCCACTCAGCACACAGAGCTGATGTTATCTGCTCTGTTTTTACTGGCTCTGCTGCTCTCTGGAAGTTTTCTGTTACATTGGTGGAAAAGTTCACTTCTCAGGAAGACGAAAAAAAAAAATCTTCTTAACTTAATAATTTTTCCACTCCCCTTTGCCTTCCACCACACACACACTTGCCCTTCCTCATTTATTCACTAGTGCTCTTGTCTTAATAAAGACCTGCCTCCTGCTGTTGCTGTCAAGTTTGTGGCTGCTGTGTTTATGGCACAGCTTGGAACACCAGTCAGTGGAAACCTGATTTAATACCTACAGGGTGGATATTTTATGTGGTTGTGCTGCTGGTGCTCACACCTCCAACCCGGCCAGGTATTGCCCCATTCTCTTTTCAATAGGGAACACTATAGGGACTAGTTTTGGACTTTTGCAGTGAAAATCAAAAGCAAAAAAAGAAGGAAAAGCAATAGCCATCTGGGAAAAAAAAAAAGGAGAAAATCCTTTCCAGAAAGCTGCCTAGAGTGCTGCCTGCCTTGCTCTGCCACTGCCGTGTCACAGCTCATATTCCTTTCTGAAATCACTGACATTAACTGCTGTGGACAAGCAGCACAGCTGGACTTTTCATAGATGACACAGATGAAAGCAAGTATTACACTCATCTAATCTGAATGCCACAAAACCAGTGTCAGTCTCAACCCCATAACTGCTACCTGTAATTTCTCCAGGGAGAGATTTCTATCTTGATTTCAGGATACCCACAGGGAGAGAATCCACCAGTTCCAAAGGCAAATTCTCCCCATGGTTTTTCTCCACATTCTTTGGAATATATATCTTATTTTTAGCCTGGTGTTTATCTAATTCCTTGCTCCCAGACACTTGCTGTACCCTTTGTTTAAGGGTGGAATGCATCAGTGCTCAAATGCAGTACAGTTTAAGCACACTTTACTGGTCCTGAAAGATCCTGACCCACTAGGTGAAGCATATTCCACCTACACAGTTCTCTTCTTATTATTTGTCTTGTGATCCGGGAACCTGTAAGGTGCATATTTTCAGCTTTGCTCCCAAGCCAGGAGAGGAAGGATTTGCTATTATTTTTAATGGCATCTGACTTTTTCAGCTCATCATGTAATTGCAGGAGTGGGGGCTGTAGAACATCTCAGTAATTCCTGCATAGTTTTTTTCTCTCCAGCTCCATTTTTTTCTCCAGCCAGGAACTTCTTCCCCTCATTTTACCCTCTCCTTCTGTTGGGAATCTCTGTCTCTCCCTCATTTTAATTATTATCATGTAATTGCCTCTAGTCTTCATCTTCACTTCTTCATCTTTTCTGTCTGCACTTTGCTGTTTCCCAGGTCACTCCATCCCTCTGTGCCATCTATTCCTGCCTGTCATCCAGGGAAACCTTTTCAACCTTTTGCTGCAACTGCTCCCGTGTTATGACCAGTGCCAGGATGTCCTTGAGGGAGCCAGGAATGGGCAGGAGCCACCAGAACAAGCTGGCAAGTTCCAGTGTGAAGGAGAGGTGTGCCTGTAACAGCATCTGCCTGTGGTGCTCCCCAGCCAGTGTGCCCTGGGGAATATGATGGGGAAGTGGAGGCACTCAGGCAGCAGGACAAGGGGTGAAGGGGAAGACAAACAGTACGAATTAGCAGGACTTTAGGACAGACCTTAGAATANAGCCCTTGCCCCTTCCCCATGCATCTCTGCCCTCTGCCTGCCTGGGGATGGAGGGAAGCAGTGTGATGTACTGCAGATGATCCTGCTTGTGGGAAGGATCCCTGGGGGAACTCAAGCTGGCTGCAGCTTCAGGGGCCCTGACCCACTCCAGATGTCCCAGCCAGGGGTGCAAGCCTGAAGGGTGGTGCAGAGCCCTTCCTCAGCCCCCGCTTCCGCACCGCATGGCCCTGCTGAGGAGATAGCAGAAGTCTGGAGAGTTCATTTAGCAACTGAAGTCATTAAGGAATCACACTCAGTTGTCTCTAAGCCCTAACAAAGCCAATTCCCAACATTAATGATTGTTCTTCCTTACACTGCCAGCCACTAAATATAGCTGCCCATCCACTCAGCACACAGAGCTGATGTTATCTGCTCTGTTTTTACTGGCTCTGCTGCTCTCTGGAAGTTTTCTGTTACATTGGTGGAAAAGTTCACTACTCAGGAAGACGGAAAAAAAAAATCTTCTTAACTTAATAATTTTTCCACTCCCCTTTGCCTTCCACCACACACACACTTGCCCTTCCTCATTTATTCACTAGTGCTCTTGTCTTAATAAAGACCTGCCTCCTGCTGTTGCTGTCAAGTTTGTGGCTGCTGTGTTTATGGCACAGCTTGGAACACCAGTCAGTGGAAACCTGATTTAATACCTACAGGGTGGATATTTTATGTGGTTGTGCTGCTGGTGCTCACNACTTAATAATTTTTCCACTCCCCTTTGCCTTCCACCACACACACACTTGCCCTTCCTCATTTATTCACTAGTGCTCTTGTCTTAATAAAGACCTGCCTCCTGCTGTTGCTGTCAAGTTTGTGGCTGCTGTGTTTATGGCACAGCTTGGAACACCAGTCAGTGGAAACCTGATTTAATACCTACAGGGTGGATATTTTATGTGGTTGTGCTGCTGGTGCTCACACCTCCAACCCGGCCAGGTATTACCCCATTCTCTTTTCAATAGGGAACACTATAGGGACTAGTTTTGGAGTTTTGCAGTGAAAATCAAAACCCAAAGAAGGAAAAGCAATAGTCATCTGGGAAAAAAAAGGAGAAAATCCTTTCCAGAAAGCTGCCTAGAATGCTGCCTGCCTTGCTCTGCCACTGCCGTGTCACAGCTCATATTCCTTTCTGAAATCACTGACATTAACTGCTGTGGACAAGCAGCACAGCTGGACTTTTCATAGATGACACAGATGAAAGCAAGTATTACACTCATCTAATCTGAATGCCACAAAACCAGTGTCAGTCTCAACCCCATAACTGCTACCTGTAATTTCTCCAGGGAGAGATTTCTATCTTGATTTCAGGATACCCACAGGGAGAGAATCCACCAGTTCCAAAGGCAAATTCTCCCCATGGTTTTTCTCCACATTCTTTGGAATATATATCTTATTTTTAGCCTGGTGTTTATCTAATTCCTTGCTCCCAGACACTTGCTGTACCCTTTGTTTAAGGGTGGAATGCATCAGTGCTCAAATGCAGTACAGTTTAAGCACACTTTACTGGTCCTGAAAGATCCTGACCCACTAGGTGAAGCATATTCCACCTACACAATTCTCTTCTTATTATTTGTCTTGTGATCCGGGAACCTGTAAGGTGCATATTTTCAGCTTTGCTCCCAAGCCAGGAGAGGAAGGATTTGCTATTATTTTTAATGGCATCTGACTTTTTCAGCTCATCATGTAATTGCAGGAGTGGGGGCTGTAGAACATCTCAATAATTCCTGCATAGTTTTTTTCTCTCCAGCTCCATTTTTTTCTCCAGCCAGGAACTTCTTCCCCTCATTTTACCCTCTCCTTCTGTTGGGAATCTCTGTCTCTCCCTCATTTTAATTATTATCATGTAATTGCCTCTAGTCTTCATCTTCACTTCTTCATCTTTTCTGTCTGCACCTTGCTGTTTCCCAGGTCACTCCATCCCTCTGTGCCATCTATTCCTGCCTGTCATCCAGGGAAACCTTTTCAACCTTTTGCTGCAACTGCTCCCGTGTTATGACCAGTGCTAGGATGTCCTTGAGGGAGCCAGGAATGGGCAGGAGCCACCAGAACAAGCTGGCAAGTTCCAGTGTGAAGGAGAGGTGTGCCTGTAACAGCATCTGCCTGTGGTGCTCCCCAGCCAGTGTGCCCTGGGGAATATGATGGGGAAGTGGAGGCACTCAGGCAGCAGGACAAGGGGTGAAGGGGAAGACAAACAGTACGAATTAGCAGGACTTTAGGACAGACCTTAGAATAGAATGTGAGAACCCAGAGAGAGGTTCAAACTGTTACAAGTTCCAAAAGGCAAGGATGGTGTTTGCAAAATAGATACCAGACCAGGCCTAGGAGAATGTAGAGCAACGGTGGAAGTCATGAAGGGATGTGAGGCTTTAGCTGCCAGCTGAGAATATTGCAGCAGCTTTTCAGTAACACCACAAGCCTGAATATCAGATAAATAAGCAGTCTATAAACAAGCAAAACTAAATTCCTAGTTGTTACAGTACGGGTATGACTGTAAAACGTGGTGTTGGACCCTGCACTTGTCCCTCACGTTGGCAACACTCCACAGCCTGAATCCCCAGGGACAGAGTCACATGTGACTTCAGTCTTGGGGCCTACTTTGCCTTTACTGCCACAGCTCCCAGTGCACGCACCCAGGAGAGACAGCTTTGCCCACACGGAAATACAGCTGCTCCTAGGGTAGAGCCCAGCCATATCTTACAGGTCACCCGCACAGTAGGGGACAGAAAGAGTACACACATCATGTCCCAGTGAAAGCAAAGGGCATGTTGATTGAATTGACAAAATGACTTTCAAAATTAAGGGCAGCTCCAAGTTTGCTTTTCATCACAACAAAACCCCCAGACACATTCCTGAAGAGGCAGGCAGGAAAACAAAATCCAAAATCCAAAAACAGGTAAACCCCTCAGACTAAACTGAAGTCTGCAAAAGTAGACAGTTTTTCCCACCCCAGAGCAAGACAAACAGCACCCCCGCTGAAAAGAGAGAGGCAGGTTTTTGGAGTTCCTCACCTTTTCTTCTACCCTGCAGGTTTGATCAGAGAAATGTTGGTTTCTATTCTCCAGGCTAGTATTAAGCTGTTAAATTCACCATTTTCAGCTTGTTTTCCTTTTATTGACTGTCACCTTCAGAGCTCCTCATGGCAGTTTGCTCTCTCACTTCGACCTCCCAACTCCCTTCCCCTTCCAAGCAGACTGGCCCCCCTCTCCTTTGCCAGCAGCTGAACACCACCACTGCCAGAGCATCTACAAACTAGAGAACCACCTTCCCTAATGATAATGTGAATTACTGCCACCAGATTTCACTTTTAATTGGCTACTGGTTTTTTTCCATTTAAGTCAGTTGAAAACTTAAACTTACTCCTCAGCCTTCCCATTTTGGGCTTAGCTGCTCTTCAGGAGCTTAGTGCTTCTCATAATGGCAGGTTTCCTAACAGTATTCAGTCCCAAGACAGAGGACTTGCCTGTTCCCTGTCACCTAGCAGAAGTCAGAGGATGCCATCTCCTGCTGCTGTGGTGGGGGAGGTTTAGTACACAGTTGCTATTTCAGTGCTCAGAACATTTGCTGTTTGTACAGGCACACACATTGCTTTCCTTCGATGTAAAAGCCCATGCCAGCAGAACAAAACCACTGAGAGAAGAGCAGTTTTACCTGGAAAGTAGGAGTTCTCACCTGGGAAAGCTGTGATGGGTTCTGCAGAGAAAAAACAAAAGCTCGTATTAGAGAGGGAAGTGTTACACACCAAACCCCCAGTTCATGTCCCTGTTGGTTTGCAGTGGCCAAGCAGAGCAGGCATGTGGCTGTGCCCCACAGGAGCCACTCGCTGGGAAGAGCATGGGGAGCCAGCCAGCCTCAGCCAGGACCGGGAGAAACCTGGCCCCAGCTGGGGACCAAACAGACACAAAAAGCTTTGACTTAAATACATTTCAGAGAAAAATATGTCTGAGGTTTTGAGGGTCATTTGGATTCAGCCTGGCTGGCCTGAGTCATCCAATGACAAAGCCTCACCCGGCCCAGTGATGAAACCCTAAAACCCCCTAAATTTCCAAAAGTGGTTTTGGTTTCTGGCTCAACTCTGGCACTATTACTCACATGGGAACTGTGTTAATTCTGGGCAGTGATGCCCTGCTCCTCTCCATCTCACAGTAACAAAAACCAAAGACAAGTGATATTTTTCCTTCTTTCAAGATACTTTGAAGAAGTAATCTATTACAAATTACTGGATCTGAAAAGCAATAATCGGTACTTAACTACTGATTACTTTCTTGTAGAAGTAATAGACTTCTGATTATTTTTAGATTACTTCTGCATTATGCCTGTGAGTCACAGAAGCAGACTCTGGCTCTACTGAGTGCTATGAAATCATCACTCGGGTTCAAAATGCGAATGACACATTTGTCAAAGAAGAAATTATTGTGACTTATTAGCGTTCTTTCATGCTAAAAAGGAATCAGATTACTTCCAAGGATTATGCTTGAAAAAACAGTAGCCTGTGCTGGAGTCAGCTATTCTCATGGCTCTGAAAGAAAGAGAGCAGCATGGTATCTCTACCATTTCATTATTATTTTGGTGAAATTGGAAATGACCCCTAAGTTATGTTAAAGTTTGCAGTGGGAGCCCTTTGCTGGAAATGATCTGAAACAAACATTCCTTATGGGTTTTAAGATCCACATTCAACTTCCTAGACCGGGTAAAATAATTTTGTGTAGCAGATGGGTGTTATTTTTTGGGCTGGAAATGCTTTAAACTTTGTAATTAATTGATGCTTTTGTTTTTGAAATACTAAGCTTTAAGTTCATGAGGCCCAAGATACAGTAACACTGGAGCTAGGTGAATTGCTGAGCTCCAAAGGAGTTAGATCGGAAATATTATTAGTGTTAATCATCGTTCTTACTTCTCTTTAATACCATAGAAGGCAAGAGATTAAAACACCACTGTCAAGCCTTAAATACTGGGAATTTGACATCTGAAGTATTAGCTCCTTTGGCAGATGGGAGACCAGCAGAGTTCAAAGCATCAAAGAAACGGGGACTGACGGTGCTTAAGAGCATCTCTGGGGCAGTCCTAGTTCTCTGTTTCATTATCAGTGCTGGTTCCTGCACCATCTTCACCCTCACCTGCCCGCATAGCAGGGACATGCAGTGTAACCAACTCTTCCCAAGCACAGTTTGACCAGTGCTTCCTCCCCTGAGAAACACCCCTTGGAAGAGAGGGTTTGTCCTGCTTGGGTTAGGAGGCACTGGGATCCTCCCCTGATGGGGGAGAGAAAAGCAGCTTCACTGAATGGGGCCTTTCAAAGCCCAAAAGGGAGAGACGCTCTTCCCCACTTTTTCCATTGGCTTCAGGAGGGTCAGACACTTCCTAGGGAAACATGCCTCTCCCGGGTCATGCAGAAGAGCAGGACCTTGCTGCTCTGGGCAGCTCTCAGCACAGATCCCACTAATTGAATACTGCTGGTCCCGTGCTCAACTGGGATACATCTAAGTCCACACCCAAGCAAGATGGCAATCAGAGCCATCAGTGTGACTGCACGGATATGCCAGCTAGAGGAAAAGTGCAGGGCAATAGCTCCACCAGCAAACTGCTGAAACACACTTTTTTTGCTCCTGTTTTTTCTCTAAGTCCTCTCTGTCTTTACCTGGATTTTGGCCTGGTTTGGGAAATGGTGAATTCTAGGGCAAAAAATTCTTTTGTTATTCTGTTAACATTGCTGTAAAACCTCTCTGCTCTTCTTTTTTTCTTATTAGAGAAGATACCTTTTGAACTCATCGGCTCCTCTAAGCGTGTAATACTGACTGACAGCTGGCTTCTTTTGTCCAGCACTTTCCTTTTAAATTTGGTGTATGTCCTTATCATATAGAATAGTCCTCAGTAACCCTCAGCTGCTCTTTCAGCTTTGCGTGGCAGAGACATGTGCTTCCTTCCCCTCACACCATCCCAGGCAGAGCTCCCGTCCCCAAGAGGCTGAGCTGCCCTAATTTCTTTCATGGTCAAGGGAAGTCCCAGCTGAGATCCAGAAACTCCTGGTAACTCAGCCGGGGCAGAGGTGTCCCACGGGCAGCCTGCAAGCCAAGGCTCTCCAGCCCGAGCTGCCCTCCCTCCCTGCCCCGCGGGGGACGCAGCACGTACCCATGCAGTTCTCCAGCGGGATGTCGGTGCCCAGCCGGATGTCATCCAGGGCCAGCTCTCCCGAGTGGCCATTGCGGATGAATCCCTCAAACACGATCTGTGGGAAACCGGGACAGAAATGTCAGTGCTGAGTTGGGAAGTACAGAGTAGCTGCTGCTCCCAAGGGAAAGGGCGGGAAATTGCTCCTGGCTTTCCCTGCAGACCTGTGGATCACCTGAGACTAGTCCTGCTTCCTTTCCCTGCCTCTGCCACCCCTTTCCCAGGGAAAGCTGCTGTGCAGGGATGGGTTCAACAGAGAGATCTTTGCCTGGCCCGGCAGCACTTGGCTTGCAATTTGTTCAATTAAATGCCTCTCATAAGGAATAAAGATGCAGTGAACCCCCCCTAGCCCCTGCACAAATGGCATAACTCTGAGTTACTGCAGCAGCAGCTTTGGTCCATGGTATTAACTGAGCTGTGATAAGAAAAAGGAAAGGAAGGACACAAAATGCACAGCTACATTAACTGTAAAGTGCTGTTCCCATCAACATTACATAAGAAGTATTGAAATGTCAGAGGAGAAGGGTCAGCTTATTCCTACTTAATCACAGGCAAAATATATTTACAAAACTAAGCAGAGTCATTAGCTCTAAGAACTGCTGAGTGGAGACACTTGCAATATTTACATAATGACGCCATTATTCAGCTAATGCTGGTATATTCACATTTAGCACAAAGTAGTCAGCCAGTGCCCATGATTCTTATCTGTAGGCATATTGTGTTTTCTGGTATTTTATTAAAAAGCCAAACCCATACAAGCAAACTAGTCAGGCAGCTCCAGTGCAAAGCTTTTGCTTTATATCCCCCTGCCTACTCTCAAGGCATTGGAATAGGCTGCCAAGGGAAGAGATGGAATGACCACCCCTGGAAGTGTTCAAAAGGCATGTGGATATGGCACTTGTGAATATGGGTTAGTGCTGCACATGCTGATGCTGGGTTAATGATTGGACTTGATGATCCTGGTGATCTTTTGCAACCCTAGTAATACTAGGATTTTAAGGGTCCAAATAATTTCCTAGGGCTATGTACCTCACAAACCTCCTCTCCCCATATTAGGTGTCCCCTTTCTTCTAATGTGCCTGGAATCCATGCCTGCCTGCAAAGATACCTCCCTGAAGGGCTGGGCATCTGACTGCACAGGAGATGGAATGTCTGGGCTGTGGGTCCCAGGCTCAGGCCCTTAACCCGTGTGGGAGGCAGCAGTTTGGAGGGGTCAGTGGCCTGAAAGCAGCAGCTCCCTGGGTCAGGGTCAGGGCTGGGAGCTGGCTGGAGCAAGGCTCCTCACCAGGGTGGTCATTAAAGTGCAGCCTCAAGCCCACAAATCCATGTTTCCTTCTGCGCTGGAGGGTGCTGGATGCTGTGCTGACGCTCACTAACAAGTGACAACAGTAGCCCTGTCTCCCTGGCAAATGGCACACTGCCCAGGAGGGCTCGCCGTGCCAAACACACTCCTGGAAGCTGCAGCCTCTCCATGGAGTGCTGGTACAGCTGTGCCAGAGGGGCTCAGGTGGCTGTGGCAAGGCAGCACAGTCCCCTTTGTCCCTTCAGCTCATCCCTTCTCTTCCACTATCTCCTGACAGTAGGACATGGCCTTGATCCCACAACATTGCACCCAGACCTCTGATCTAGTCTAGGGTATCAGAGAAGAGGATTCACAAATGAGCCCACATTCCCTCTTCCTTCACCTATGTCAACACTTGCAGCCGAGGCTGGAGAATGGCTGTTTACTGCCCACCCTTAAGAGCTTGGCTGTGCTCCCTCCCAGCTTCCCATTTCTCCTGGCTGCTGGGTTTGCTCCCTGGAACTGCACATCTGCCTCTGGTCAGACTATCTGATGACCTTCAGTTTTAGGGGGAAGAAATACACAAAACAAAATGAAAGGAAAAAAGGGAGAATATTTGCAAAATGGGAGATCTGAGGAATATGAAAGGCAACAGGCTGAACAAAGGCCCAAGTCTGTGCAAAAGACAGGCACTCTAAGAATAACAAACAGTGTAGCTTAGTTACTATGGTAACTTGAGAAACACAATGAAAACAGCCACATTCCCTAATGGTGAATGGGCCTGGGCTCTGAAATACCGAAATCAAGATGCTAGAGAAGTCTACCTGGTCCAGCACGCCTTCTGCAAGCATCTTACCTGGTATTCCATGTCGTAGCTTGGCAAAATGATGCGGCCTTCCCTCCACTCCTCCCCTTGGTCCTCTGTGATGACCCACAGTGCCTTGTGCTCCTGGCTGGCTTCCCGCCAGACCCGCAGCATCACCCCATTGCTGCCCCATGCCTGGTACTGGAAAACCATGCAGACAGCACTCTGGGGCAGATAGATGGTGGGGCTGATGAGCCGGGCTCGCTGGCCTTCCCGCCTTCCGCTGCTTTGCAGTTGCAGGTAATTCTTGACATCTGTTCAGAGAGGAAAACACCATTCTATTATTTTCTGCAGCCACTGGCAACAGGTGTCTCACCTCCTGGCAAGTGGCTTTGGCAGTGCTGCGTGGCAGTGCAGCTCCATGCCTGCAAAAGTGGGGTCTCACAGCGGCACCCTTTGTGTGCTCATCCAGCTGTGCCAGTGCTGCACCCTGTGCAGCCCAGGCAGGGCATCGAGTCACAGACTTCCCTCACCAGCCACCACCCTCTCCCTTGGTAGGAGACCAACAGCAGAAAGTGGTTATGAAAAAAACTGACACAATTAGGAGAAGTTAAAAAGCTGGAGCAAGTTATTGTCAGAGGAAGTGATGCCATGATAATTGCATTGGCAGGAGGCATGTGTGTTTATTCTATTGGGAGCTTCCTCAGTGAACAAGCCTGAGGTGGGTTTTTCTAAATGCCAGTGCTGAAAACTCGTCTTGTTTTGAGGATACACACAACAAAATGAAACTCTGACTCTCTGTTTTTCTGTAATGCAGCAAAACAGCCTCTAAACACAGCACAGAGGAAGGACATGGACCCAGTGCATGAATCATGCATAGGTGACAACTGGGTGGTTGCAAATTTGAAGGTAGCTGAAATACATACAACAGAGGATTCACTTGCTCTAATATTACATTTAAATTGTGCCACATTTTTTGTCAGTCCTCAGGGAGGAGAGATTTGATACACTTGATATCCCAGGAGAAGTTCAAGGCTGAGGCTGGAACAGGAGATATTTGATCTGAATACCAATAGCAGCAAAAGCCCATAGATACAAATCCCCAGGCACACCTGACTTTATCTGGAATCAGTGGTTTCCAGCCCTCTCTGATGAAAAGCCTCCTCAAGGAGTTTCCCATTTGCAGCTTGGATGTCTGAAGTCCCTTAGCACAGACTGAAAGACAGGTGTGTAGCTGAAGTGATCCTTACCTGTCCCCCCCTGCCATGATGACCAATGTCAGGGCAGAGTCCCTTGGGTTGCCCCAGCTGCAGAGCTGCAGTGCAAGGGGACCCAGACAGGCCAACTACAGATATTGCTGGATTTTGCATTTTGCTCAACAGAGGCATGTGCATACTTGCTCTTGCTGGACAGTGGGCAAGTGCCACTGGTGCTTCATGCCAGCACGTGCCAGCCCAGGCACAGGAGGGTTATATCTGCCCCAGAACTACGCTGAAGGGTTTGTCACTTCCTTCCCTCACATCTTGGCCTGCTGCACCTGATGGGCCAAGCTCTGAGCAGCAGCTTGCCCCTGCCTGCCCTGCTCCTGCTGCGGCTCCAGTGCCCACAGCAACGGCAAAAACAGTGTCTGTACTCAGAATGTTTGCAAAGTACACTCAAAACACCTCCAAAACTTAAACCAGAGAGACTTGAACTTGGAATCCATGAAAGACAGGTCCCACCCAGAAAACAGCAGTTGACCTCACTGCTGCTCAGCAGTCAGGTGACATCGCAGCTCAAGGGAGGTCTATCAATGCCCCTGGCCCTGCTGCAAGATTGTCAGTGCCAGAGAGCAGAAACCAACCACTGTGAGCTACACAGCTTTCTAAAATAAATTTAGGACAAGATAATAGGAATATTTGCCATCGTTCTACTCCTAGCACGTATGTTCAAAGTACTTCAAAAGCACATCCACTCCTATGAACTTTCACTGATTTTGCTGTGTGAAGGACAAATCTGTTCCCAACTGGCCACATAAAGAAAGAGCAACATTTTTAGCAATATTTTCCAGCACCTATGAAATGTTCCTGGGCCACTTGGCACTTAATGCCAACAAACAGTAGCAGAAAAAAAAGATGAAAGTGTGTTTGCCCACTCCTGCTTAAGTGAATCACTTGAAAAAGTACCATGCCGTTTTCTAATGGAGGAGTGTTCTTGTGATTTACCTCAGAGTGGTAGTAGTGGAGGAGGAGATGTGGGAGATAAACAAGTGGAGGAATTTAAAAAAAGAACAAGCTGTACTCCATGCCTAAGGAGTGATAAGGCATAATAAGTCATCAAGGTCTCCTGAATTAAAATCCTCTTTTTGTAATTCACTACAAGCCTCTTCAAATAAAAAAGCAGCAACAAGAAAAGAACAGCAACAACAAACAAGGGAGCAAATCAGACTGCAGTCATGCACTTATCTCACAGCTCAAATGGTCTCACAGGCAAATCTTTAATAAAAGCACTAGTCAGGCTCAAGAATGATCAAATCCAGATCCTCAAAGTTCAGGACCAACCTTTGGTGCCAGTATCTAAGCAGCCTGATTGAGTGCAGGATTTTGAGCCATCCTTGGACCCAGGCAAAGCCCACAGCTGACCAGAGGGGACTATTCCAATTGCAGCTAGACACCTCCCATTATCCATACCCTGGGAGCCGGTGGTATCCAGTGTGGCTGCCTTGCCACTTCAGCAGAAGAGCCCGTGTGCCTCTGAGTCACACCCCTCCTGCCAGGGTTGACACGGACCTTCTGGTTGTTCCCATTCCTATCAGACTGTGAAATCAAAGAAACTCCTGAACTGCAGCCGAAACTAATGCTCCCCTCAGCAACACAGGATCTTTCAGAGCCTTGGGGAACTCTCCATCTCCTGTGCTCCCTGCCCAGTTCTTGCTGGGGCCCACAGAGCTGTTCAGGACCTGCTGTCAGTCCCAAGGGCTGCAAGGAGGCTCAGTCTTTGGGAGGCGAATCCAGTTGCTCCCCTGTAAGTAGCAGTGGGTTTGGGTACCATGTGCTCTTGCTCCTGGTACCAGTACCAGTTTCTGGAGTGGAAAGCCGAATGCAGGCAGGCATGACTTTCTATGTCATTTGAAGATGAAATGGCTGGATCACTCTAATGGCTAGTTGGACCTTCGGAAAAACCCTACAAATTTGCTGAGACTGACTGAATAAGGGGCACTGTGGAGCTAATTGTTAGAACAGCATGTGGAAGCCTGGTGGTTCCAGTAGTCACTCTGTTTGATACAGCAAATGGAAGCCTTTGGCACAGAAAGCATCTGAAAGGCTGATTTCCCCCATTAAAACACTTGAAGGGAGCTTTGCAACAATGAGCTGATCAATTCTTCCAGGATCAGAAATGCATTTTAATCTCTTTCCCAGAACTTTACTTTGCAGTCTCTATTCCAGCTAACACGACAGCTACATCCCCCATGAAACTGGCACTGGTAGTTCAAAGCACCGGCTCAAAAAAGGCAGGACAAACCCACTCAGGCATTTTTCCGCTGTTTTGCAACTGATGCTATGGCATAAATCTCATGGAAGATTTATGGGATCATCTGGATGTAAGGGAGCCAGTAATGTGAACATGGAACCACCTCAGCCAGACGATGGCAGAGCCCCTCGTGTGTGCATGGCAGTGAGTCCAGGATAAATCACCAGCTGGGCTCTGCAAACCAACCATCTGGGCAACGCTGTTTCTTCTTGGCACACCTGTACCCTCCTGCTAGGAAGCCATCTGAAAGGACATTAGGGGCAGTGGGGGATGAAGCCTCACAGTTTGGGTCCGGCTGCAAGCACAAGCCACAGCAGCCACCCCCTCTGCAAGGTCAGCCTGCCTGTGCTTGGGTCCTGCACATCTCACCCTCTCTCTCAAGAAAAACACCTCCCCTCATGGATCTCAGCAGCACATCTGGAGGTGTTCCAGCAAAACATGTTGGGCAGCATGTACACAAGCAATTATTGAGATTTCAGATTCCCTCCCCATTTTCCCCTCACTGGATATTGTTGAGTTATAGCTGCTGCTCCTATGGAGGAACCACGTGAATTGCCTTCACTTACGTCCCTCCAAAGGTCGCTGCACTCCCCTTCATTGCAGAGCTTGATTCACAGCATGCAGTAGTTGGCAGCACTGCAGCCCAGTGGCAGCCACCTCTGGTCTGTCAAATCCCATGGGTGACCACACTGCTCTGGGCACTGTCTGCTGCCTGCACAGCCCAAATGCCAGCCCAACCACACTGTGTCATGGCCAAGGGGACATCCCAGTGAGGCATGATCCTGCTGTTCTTCTGGGGCATGTGAGATGGAAGCTGCATCATCTCTTGCCATTCCAGGGGAGGAGATCAGCTCAGATGCCCTCATGACTGCGGGGTGGTCTGGTAGCAAGGGAAAGGCAGCTGCATGAATATGCAGATTGAAATTTGATAGTTATCGTATTGTTAATTTTTTTGGCAAATCATGCAAATTCACCTCAAAAGGCTGCCACTGTAATTCCATGACAGGCCTCTCCTCAATGACAGACTTTCATTTAGGATGGGAAGTCAATCCTCCATAAAACTAATATTTATATTAACTAGATCACTGCATATACTGGGTAATCCTCTCAATTTTGATTATGTGTTAATTAGCCTGCCAAGTCCTTGCCATTTCAGTCTCTAAATCAGCCCGTCAGAAGGCATAAAATCCCACACTTACCCAGAACCAAGCTCTGAGCCTGCTCTCCAGAGCCTTTCTAATGGACCTGCCATTACATCCTCTCAATTAAGCCTCACGGCCTCAACAGCACTGTGCAACTGTGAGTCCTACTACCTCCTCCCGGGAATGCAGGGAGGGCACAGTGTCCCTGACAAATCAAATGACAATTAGAGCCTGACATTCATCCCAAGTGAGCCACCAGCCACCCAAAACTTGTCCTTTGGCAGCGTGGCAGGCACCCTGCCTGCCCCTGCACGAGAGGTGTGCACAGCCCCACCAGCCCAGCCTCTGTGTCTGACACCTGCCCAGGCTGCACGCTGCCGCTCCCTCCTGCACCACTCACTCTCCCCAGCCCTGCTCTGTGACTCACTGCTGCGAAGCCATGGAGTGGTGCACGTGCTAAGGTTTGGGAGACACTGTCTTGCTTTGCAGGGAGCATTCCAACCTGCTGTTTTAAGTGGGAATATCACTGGTGTTTGGGTCCAAAAAGTGACTGAGGCAAGCAGTGAGCCCCAAGAGAAATGGTTTCTTCTCCTCTGCCTCCAGCCCAGCCCAAGCAAGCAGGGGCTATGCTGGAACAGACCATGGCCATACCTCTTTCTCTCATGAAAGACAGTATGGGCACATGGACAGCCAGAGCCTGGCCCTAGCCTGCAGCCAGGGAGCTCACACAGCCCAGCTGACGCTCAGCAAACCTCTTGTGATTGGGGTGCTGGGGTGTCCCAGCTCTGCCATGCTGTGGGCAGCCAGGGCACAAAGGACTTTTTAGCATTTGCTGTCCTCACTGTGCAATCGAGAGTCAGGAGAGACACGTACAGCTTTGCTGAGAGGCAGTCTGCACCACACATGAGGGGAGCGAGGAGAGACAGAGATGGGTATGTGGTCTCCTTCCCACAGTGTGCAGCTGCTCACTCACTGCACAGAAATGCTTGACTTTCATACCACCCCACATGTAAAACTCCTTCCTACTTCAAAGGACACAGGATTGACCCTTGAGGTCAAAACGTGTCCCCAGGGCACAAGCCCTGAGACTCTCATGAGAGTAAGTGCAGACCCACTTCAGTTCAGTCCTGCTCTGTTAACACCGTGAAAACCTTTCTGCTGGTTTGGACACAGTAAAATCAAGACCTTCAGGCAGCAGTTCTCATGGATTGCAGGAAAAATACGAAACTTTCCCTTTTAAAGATCCCATGGGAAAAACACAGGAATGGTAAGGGGTCACCATCAGCTTAAAAACAGCTTAACATTTGTTTCTCTTAAAAAATAAGCTCTTACGAAACTTCAGAGCACTTTAAACACTCCTCTGCTGAAAACACTTTGAAACAAATAAACCTCTCCCTGCTTTGCCCGCAACCCAAATGAGCAGCATTCCTGACCCTCAAAGCCAGCAAGGCTGCGGCCCACAAGAGAAGCTCTCAGTGGATTTTTGCAGCCCAGCCCAAAAGCTGTGTGGTCAGGAGAGCTGCAAGGTTAAAAGTACTTCCTTTTCTGTGTGCATGTACAGCTGCCAACATCCAAACAACACAGGGTTCACGATGCTGCCAGGGCTCTGACCCTGACGCTGTGTTCACCCGAAGGAGAAGCAATACATGGTAAAGCTGCAGATCCCACAGTGCTCTTCTAGAACTACAGGATATTTACTTAGGTACTGCAAGGAAAGGGAAAGGGGAAAAATGGGCAAAACACAGAGATTCCAGCTCTTCAGTACTGGCTTATTAGTGTAGAATCACTGAGAGCAATACAATCACAGTGACCAGCTAAGAATACAACCCAGGATCTTTAGAACCTTCAGGATCAAGACCTAGCAAAACTCAAAGATGGTGAAAAGTTGAGGTGTCCAAGTTATCAACCCAGATTTATTTATAAATTATTTATAGAGGTCTTTAAGACCTTTATCTTGACACCAATGGCATGCTGCCATTGCGTGCAGCAGGAGGAAGGATGAAATCTCATTGAAACCTGAACTTGTTGCTCCTTGAAGCTTGCTAGGTGCAGCTAAGGGGAATCTTTCTACAGATGGGAAGCATCTGAAAATCCATAGAGGGAAAAATCCTGGCAATCTCTTGTGGGGGCATGGAAAAGGGAGCCAGTGGTATTTTCTAGGCTTGCAAAGGGCAGGTAGCAGTTGGAACCATGCTGGGCTTCTGCTGAGCTGGGCAGTTTGGGTCCACTTTCACCAATGAGGTCCCCAGACATGTAATGGGAGCCTGCAGGAGAGGACGTGGAGTTAATCCATGGTGCGAAGAGCCCAAGGAACACGGGGCTAAAAAAAGAAATGCAGAGCTGCCTGAAGGAGTATCTTGGAAATAAAAATAGTGGAATGAGAGCAGTGGGTGTCTTGTCAGTCTTGAGAAGTTCTCTGTGCCAAAGACAAGGAGGAATTGCATGCAGCGCATAAAATGAAATTGGGAGATATCTGAGGAATTTAGGCCTGTCTGTCAGCAGACTTTTCTAATCAAGTGCCTCGCAGAGCATATTTCACCATGGTCATTTCCTTCTCCCTCTCTCTAATGCAGACTGAGCCAGGGCTCCTCCTTTCATTATTATTTTTTCCTTTTTAATTTTAATTTTTGTTTTGCCATTTTCAAAATAAGTAGAAACACATTCCACATAGCTCTTAAACGCACAACACACTTCCTTGCTACCGTGGAGCAACCATGGCCTCTAGCCTGGGCCAGCACCTTTAAATCAGACTAAATTGGGCTGCAGCAGCCTTGAGTTCCTCTTAGCTTTTGCCCTGCCTCTAACCAAGCACAGCTGCTCTCCTTCACCCAACTGCTCACCCAAGGGTGGGGAATTCACAAGCAAAGACCACCCTGAACAACGGCTTTTCCTTCCTTGCTCCCTGGAGTCTGAGTGTGAATTTTCTAAGTAGAAACAAAATGCTGGAGGGAGCACAAGGGAAGGGCAGGGGAAGAATGGGGGGAATGTGAACCAAACAATGCTTTTATTCTGTCCCCACCAAGGAGCTGGCATTGCTTCTTTTTCATGTTTCTCCAGTTGCCTTTAAAAGCTGTGTGGGGAGGAAAAAAGCAAATAGTTGCTTCCTTTTGTGGCATGTCTTCCTAATTTCTAAGCAGGACCAAAGTGAGGCATGGCAGTGAAGCCTTTGTGTTCCACTGCTCTGCAGCCCCGTGCTGTGGGGGCAAGGCAGTGGATGCCCACAGATGCCAGGATGGCCCACACCCTTGCCTGAGCCAGCCAGGAGGCAGATCCATGGCAGTGCCAGTGCTGATCCCTCAGCCCGTGCTGGTGTTTGCTGCTGGCTTCCCCCACTGCTGTGGATGGGTAGGTCACTTCAGCCCCCTGGAGCCACCACCTCCTCCTCTTCCCCTGCCCACGCAGCCCATGACTCGCGGGGCAGTGCTGGAGTGCCTGCCTGCACCCCATCAGTGCTTCAGTGCCTGACTCTGCACAGCACCCTAAGGGAGAGCTCTCCACACTGGCACAAAAACAGACCACTGAACTCAGTAGGACGACATTCCCCAGCCCCAGCAATGCAACTGTGCAATTCATAACTGAGAAAAAGGAGAAAGAGCAGAAGAAGGGTAAAAATCAGGACTGCATACTGAGCTGTCTGAGGCAGCACCAGCCTCTCCTGGGCTACAATAGGATCTTCTAAGAAACTATGGCCAACTAATTGTTGGGAGACTCAGGGGAGAGGAAATGAAATGAAAAAATTAGTCTGAGTTATAAAAATAAGTAATTTTTATCCTACTTGTAGGAGACATATTAATTAAACATTATTACAGTGAATGAGATGGGGAGGGTTATTAAGTCTGGGGTTGGCTGTAAGTGTTCTCTCCTGTTGCCTGAGGCTCCACTGAGCTCCAGATATTAATCTTCTAAAGCACTCAAATGCTGAAGAGATAAACACTTGAAATATGAAAATATTTTTCTCCATAGCAGACACTGTGTCCCTATGTCACGCCAAAGAAATTTTCAGATGTCCATATGGGCTGCACTTACAGCATTACCATGTCTCTTAGAAAAAAGCTAAGCACCTCAGGAGTTGAAGAGAGAAATGATGTGTGCATTTGTGTGGGGGTGATTTGTGTGTGGAGATGTAGCAGATTCTCCTCTTCCCATATGTTTCTGGAATACATATTTTCCTCTTTAGCACTGCCTACCAGGTGTTGGCTGCACGGCTTTCCAACTGGCTGGCGGCACTGCCAATCTGGCCAGCGACTGTGCCAGGTGGCTAACAGGTTCGCCTGAATGTTTGCATTCCAAAACTCAACCTTACTGAGGGGAGGGCAAGGAGGAGCCCTCTCCATGTGCGGCTCCCTGGGCGTGTGACCTGCAGGCACTGGAACCACCACACATCAGGGCAGAGCCCAGGACAGGTGAGATCAGCCAGCTCGCCCGCAGGAGCCTTGACTTTCACAAGCAGTGACTGAGAGTGAAGAGGTGCTACGGTGACAGTCTACTGCTATAAGGAAATTGGCAAATGTTCTTCGTGCCAGCCATGCCACAAAGTCAGTGAGGGATAAGGAAAGCACACTAGTCCTGGCGTGAGTTCCAAGATGTGAAGCTGAAGAACTTGATCCACCAACCACATTACCAAAGGCAGGCTCCCTTGCAACCAATGCCAGCACATCTCAGTGAGGTCCTCCATAAATTAGGCTCTGTCACAGTCACGCAAATCTTCTGCTTCCAAAGCAAGAAGAGAAAAAGAGCAAAAGTCCAACAGCAAGAAGCTGGCATTTTCAGCATTCTTAGGGCTTAGCTCATCCTTCACTTGGAGGAGACTGAAATCCAGCCTCTGCAAGCCCCGGGTGCAGAGTAGCTGAAGACTATAGGCAATCTGAGTAACATATGGGAGAGAAAGAAATGCATTCTGGGGAAAAAGCACTGGATCCTACAGAGGACATTTGGATCAGGATGTGGAACAAAGCCTGGGCTAGCCTTCACAGTCCCACGGGGCTCAAAGCCCAGTGTCTGAATCAAGGCTATCTCAAGAGGACAGTTAGTGTAATTCAGTGCCAGCAGTCACAGTCCTATAAATAAGTCATGAACCATACAATAAAGCATCTGGAAGTTTCCATAAAAGAAGTTCAGCTCTGCACAGGCCTCGCAACTCATGATAGCTGTGCAAAAATCATTCATACTGTTCACATGGAGAAAGTGCCATCAGCTCTCTCTTCCCTGCTTTGGTATTAATCATCTTACCAGTGTCAGGACTTGGTTCAGAGTCGCCAATCCAGGTGCTTGTAGGCTGAAAAGACCACGTATAACCAGTTGCCAAGTCGTGTGACCAACCACAAAGGTCTTCAGGAAGATCAAAGTTGCAGTTGAAGTTCGCAGGGAGTTGGAAATCTTATAAAAAGAAATAGAAGCAAAATAAAGTCGGATTAAAAAATTACCTACCCATGAAGGGTTGCTATTAAAAAACAACCCAAAACTGAAATAGCTGGCAAGCCACCAAAACTGAAGAAAGCATGAAATCTCACTCACACTGGTGCTTTTAACCTATCTCACATTTCCTCAGCTCCAAGGATCAGTCTTAAGTTCTGCATTATCAAAATGTTTGCACCACGTCCTATGGCTAATCCACCAAATAAAGCAAATACAAAAGCAAGAACCAAATGCTTCCAGACTCTAATCAGCACCTTCTCTTCCTCCCCTAGAGTGATCAATATTAAATGCCGTTTTAAATGTCAGGGAAGAGTCCTTCCTGAGTGCCCCATTCTCAGCAGTTCCTGCCTGGCTCCAAAAGGAGAATCTCAAGTGCTCCAGAAACCCAGCTCCCGAGTGACAGACCTAGCCACTTGCACCAGACGGGAGCTGTCTGTCATCCTGGAGAGCTGTCACTCACTGCTTCCTACCTTCTCATGAAGTGTTACCAGGGAAAACGTGGGGCCACCACGAGCTCAAGCTTTTAGATTCTGAGTGAAAGGAGTCAGCCTTTATTTCTAGCTCTGCTACAGACTCACCACATGGTTGTTGGGTGAGTCCTTTAACTTTTCATCTTGAAACGGGAGCAGAGTTAATTCCCCTGTGACAACAGCTTTGAAAGCTCTGGAGAGCTTTCCTGCAGAGACAGGGCTGTGGGCAGGCGGGCACATGCCAGGGGCTGCATGTGGCAGTGAGGCAGCTGCTGGCTCCTTTGGTTGAGGGAATCAGTCACATGGCATGGAGGCTGCAGAAATGGTCTGAATCTGTACCAAGCACTCAGCGGACATGCACGTCTGAGCCTAATTATAGGCCAGGATTTTCCTGAGCAAAGAGGAAGTTTTAAATCACAGTGCCCACAAAGTGAGCGATAGCCAGAAGGAGGTGAGTGACTCAAGTGATAGGCATCAGGGGAACTTCACTGCGAGGGGCAGAGGGCTTTTTTTACATGCTCCCACTCCAAAATAAAACAATGCAGATCATGGATCCTTTTATTCCAATCTAATCTCATACCCTAGAGAGCAGCATTGTTTCTGTTTGGCTGTCATAAATCTTATTGTCCAGAGAAACACACTCATTGTTTTATGGAGTATGAGAATGAAAATTGTTGCTAAATCTGAGGGAAGCTGACAGGGAGGCTGGTTCCACGCTCCACAGCATACTCTGCTTGCTCTCTTGCTCTGGATTCCACCCAGGAATCATGTTCTTGCAGAGACTGTTACTGGCCTAAATTTCTTCTCAGCAGTTTCCCAAGTGCCTCAATGGTTGTAGGGTTGCATAGGCTTATCACTAAGGCAAAGCAGTAAGAATCAGGCCCTTTGAGCTACTTCTGCAACTTACATTTCTAGAACTAAAGTACACCAGGATCCCCATGGGAGGTGTGAAAAAGCCAAATAATGTTCTTATTTTAATTTATTTATTTTAAAACCCATTAATTTTTTATCTGGGGCTGAAGTGACAGAAGTCCTAGGAGCTATCTCAGAGGATAGTTTTTGCTTGTGAGATTCTTGTTGAAGTCCTTGTATAAATGCTCCAGTGCTGAGGCCCTGGCTCTGCTGTCACACCCAGGGGAATGCATTTCCTGTACACTGCACTGTACAACTAACCTTGCACAGCTCTGTTAAGCTCTCTCCTCTTCATCTGGACATTTCACAAGCTTTAGACGCTCACATCCCCCTTGCAAGAAGCAGAAAAATATGATGTCTGCTTTTACAGATAGGGATTTGAGGCAGAGAAGATTAGCCCTCCTCCAGCATTGGCTCTTAACAAATAGCATGGGGTCTAAACTAACATTCGGCCTCTTCCCTAGTCAGAAGAAGTAGGCAAGTGCTACAGACACCAAACATTTAATGTACATCTGACAGCCTGGGAGGATGAAATCCTGTGTGGAGCTAGTGTTCCCCTCCCTCTACTGCCTGCACAAGGAGCCCACACTGTCCTCTAATTTTAATCCGCTGATATTAGGGAAGATGATCCTAAAGCAGATAAGTGTTCAGGACATCAGTCTTCGATACATGTTGTGATTTACTCCCACAGTTGTGACTTCTGGAAAAGGGGCCCTACATACCAGGCAGTCTGAATCACCTTCTAAGTTTATGACATCCAGCCAAGGGGGTCTGGAATGGAGGTGGTTCTAAACAGGGCACTAAATGAGTTTCTTTCAGGTCATGTAAGGAAGCTGGGACAGCAGCTCTTTATGTTTTGTACCCTAGGGACCTAATTAGTTGCTATCTCTTGCTCTTCCATCCTTCCTTGATAGAACTTATCAGATCTTGGCAGGTTTATGGGTTGGTTTAGGTTTTTTTTAATCCTGGCCTATAACTAATAATATTACTCTAAGCTTTCCAGGAATCAGCCCCATGTATTGGAGCTAATGGGAAGATAAGAGAATTTTCCTAGCTCTTAACCCATCAATTATTGAGATAAAGATGTGCTGCTCTGATACCTACCCTCCTCTTCTCCACAGCTATCACCACAGTCGGTTGCTTCTGCATCAGTTGGGTATGGAGTGGTGGTCTCTTCACTCTTCAAAGTGGGCACCAGCGTCTCTGCTGTGGGCTTGACATCTGAAAAAAATGGAGTAGAAAAGTTGTTTGCAATACACAGTACAAGAAGCCCAGGTAGCAGAAACAAGGCAAGTCTTTTTCTCATGTTCTTATAATGGCAGGAAGGGATAGAATAAGTATGCCATGAGATTTCCACGTGCTGCAAATGTCAGCACGGTTTGAACTTCAAGTGAACTGTCTTTCCGTATGGGAGTTCTATGGATTTGGAATTCCCACTGAACAAGCCTCTTCTCTAGACATACACACTACTTTTTCTCTTAATTTTTTAATCTACAATTTACAGTGGTGTTGGCAATCCACTTAGCTGTCATTACTGGATAAGTGAGATCACAGGCAGAACATCTCTTTCTTTCATAAAGGCCTATGACACGTTAAAAAAGCACACACAACATTCCCACCAATTGTGCCAATTTATAAAACAAGTCACTCAAACCCACAAATGATGTAACCGCAAACGGACCCAGAGGATCCCCTAGTGAGCTCTGGCTCACAGCAGAAAGCATCTGGTTTCACACTCCAGTCTCCTGACTACGCTTTCAAAGGGTCTCTGTCCAATTTCCCTTTCTCTAACGTGGCCCATGTGTAACAACCTCCAAGCAGGTGTCAGGGGAAATTTAAGCAAGAAAGGGAAGGATATTAAGATCAACAGTAAATGACATTAGGTTCCAGCAAACTCTCCTTTTATGGGTGCATTAAGTGGAGTACAGCAGACTTGATTCTTTCCACTTTTAAAAAGAGGCAGCTTTGCTCAGTTATGTGTGATTGTGTTTCTTTGTTGGCACCCTTCAGGATATCATTTAATAAAGTCAGAAGCAGGAGGAAATGGCTAAATACATTGAATATTTTCCATAGGCTCCTTTACGCCCTTTTATTTTCCTGTTATTAAACATGTTGTACATAAACTCTCAGGATTTTTTTTTACTTTTTTTTTCCAGTGGCTGTCTTTTGTTCAGGATAAAATACCAAATAACCTCAAAGTCTTTTAATTTGTAAGTTCAAATTTGTTACAACCCCATAAAACTCCAAATGCAACCAAGAAGCAAATTGCAAGCAGCCAGGCACAGAAAAATGTCACAAAAAAAGAAAAGAAAAAAAAAAGCAGCAGGTGAAAACAACATATCAAAAGCTGGAACCTATTTAGAGCTGGTACATTTTTTTAGGTTGTTGTTACTGTATATCAAGATTTATAGCTGAAATGTGACAATGTGGAAGGACCTTGAAAGCCAAGTCCCATATGGGACACAGATGCTGAGCGGATGTAAATCAACAGTGTTGCACTGCCCTGGACAAGCTGCAGAAATATATCTTGAAAAATCAGTTACCATGGCAGAGCCGCAACACGATGGTTACAAGAGATAATGAAAATAACAGGCAGGACAGTGTCATGTGTGAAATGGAAAGTGAAAAAGAGAGGTCTTGCTTGCTCGCTTTCACACTCCCTCCCTGGCTGTGCAAGTGTCTGTTCGACTGGTTGTAACTGCTAATCAAAATGCAAAGTCACGGAGCAATTGAAACCAGATGTTTGGAACTTCAAAGGAGAGAAACCCAGCTGCAAGTGAACATTCATCATTCTCCACTCTTCAGAGGAAAAATTTTGGCAGATCTTTGAAAGAAGCCAATTGCTGACTGCCTGCTTCCCAATGTTTGAGTTACTAGCCAGCTAGTTTGTGAGCCCAGTTGTGGCTGTTACCTTTTTAACTTGGTAATTAAGATGCTTGTTGCTGATAAGAAATAGAAACACCTGGGCAGGGTGCACATGGGCTTAGATATTTACTTGAAAATATTTTTAATCATCTTGTTTTAATCCATTTCTTAATTTTGTTCCCAAGCAAGTGCGATAGCCTGGGTTCTCGCAGCCACTTTTGTAACACGCCTGGGTCCTCCCAGCAAAGGAGGGCTCTGTCTTGGCATTGTCAAGGCCTGCTGCATGCAGCCAGCCTGGATTAGGCATGCAGATAATGCCATGGGCTATCTCTGCTCCCCAGGTTGTATCAGGGATATAAATGCTTTTTATAATGTGGTGAAGCCACAAGATTACAAGCCCTGCTCTGATTACAAAGCTGAATGCCTGTAGATTAATAAAGCTACGGATATTTATGACCTGGCAGTTGAGTTTTAAACATTACAACGTGTAAATTATTACCCAGACTGGGAAATGACCATAAAGCACCTTGCCTGGAAAAAACATGTGGTGTTGCTACTGATATTGAAAGTGAGCATGGACACACATCTAAAAGAAAATTTAGGCCAAAAGTAGCACAAGAAGTTAAGCATGACAAACCCCTCTTATTCTCTAAGCTGGAGGAGTACAGTGGAAGGGCTGACATGCACATGGCTGGAGGTCCTGTGTGACTGCCTCCCTTTATGGCTGTGATGCACCATCCAGCAATGGGCTGCAGAGATCTGGCAGCTGGAGACTCCTGGGAGCTGCAGGAAGCAGCAATGTGGGAGCTGCCTGACCACTTCTGCACAAAGCCTCAGCTCCTGCTTCTTGCACCTGCTTCTCCTACAACATCCTAAGATATTGTAAAATTTAAATTAAGGTCTAATATGATTTAAAGTTTAGATAATTTACAAAGGATTGCCAGTCCAGGGGGATATTTACCATTGACTTAAAAAAGGAAAAGTTATCATTATTAATAGTGTGTAGACGTGTTGTGTGATTTGCTGTTAAGTGTTTGCAATGCATCTTGCAGCACATCACAGGAGGAAATGCTAGTAAAGACTGCACAAGAGGTTAAAAAAAGCTGTGTCTTTCAAGCTTCCTAGAATGGGAATTCTTACAAGAAAATGCCTTCTACAGATGTGTTTATAAAATGGAAGTCATACCTCTTTATCACTGACATCTGGACTACAGATTCATATGTAAGCAGATTATTAAAAAATAAAAGATTAAAAAAGAGGACAACTAGCCGCTGGCACTGCAAAGTTAGCATCAGACCCAATGACCCTTTGGGTGCATTTTTTGCCTTTGGGGATGAAACTATGGAGCAATCAATCACCACTGAACCTCAGAGGGTCAGAGGCACAACCTCTACTGATCCCAGTGAGTGTGTGAAGTCAGTTTTCATCTCTATATTAAAAACAATGGTGGCTGAAAGGCATACCACATGTGAAAAACAGGTGGGCAAAAGTGAACAAATTTCCTGGGTCTTAGGGATGTTTGTAGAGATGTCGTAGAGTTAACTCCCCAGCCTTGTCTGCAAAAAGGTTTCCATATTGGGTTCAGTGAGAGAGGGACTTTTGTTTTTACAGCAAAGCCTTGTTGTAGCAGCTCAGGATATGAAGTATTGGTCACTGCACCTCTGCTTCTCCTACTTTTTGTCTTATTATTTGGACTAAAAAGCCCAAATGTTCTCTAACATAAGAGACTGTGAAAGCCTGCACAGTGTCCAGATAAAAAATCTGAAAGGAGTGTGAAGGAAGTTGAGGACAAATTCTACATGAGGCTCTGTGTGAAAGCTTGGAGTCCAAACATTGTTGCTACATCCTGCACTGAGGCCAGTTCTTTTCCAGGTGGAAATAAAAAGGTGGTGCCAAGCCATCCTACAAGTCCTGCCTTCATGGCTGCAGTCTTCCTGCTACAGCATGGCCGAGGTAGGACAGCAGGGATAACCTTAAGTTTGCAGCTTGCTGGTTTAGTGCCTGGCCTGGCCCCAGACCAGGCAGTGGGCAGAGGCATAGGGGTTCCTACCTGTCCAGTCACAGCCCAGCACCTCCAGGCGCATTCCTATTCCCGCTGGGGACCACCTCTCTGGGTGCACTCGGATGTACTGGGCAGGAACGGGGTCAAACCTCCGCACTTCAGGGATGTCGTAGTGGATGTTGCCTTCAAAAAGCTACAGAGAGAAAGGGAGAGAGAGGAGAGGCATGAGATGTGTGCATTTCACATGCTCTCAACCAGTCTCGATACTTTGGGTCTGGCAGAACGCAGCCACAGTTTGAAATAGTTTAGCTGTCCGACTCCAGGCCATTGAGCCCAGCTGAGCAGAACTTGGGCTGCTCCTTCTCAGTTTTAAGAGGAACAGCCAGGCTGTTTCTAAGAAACTTGCACAATCTCTCCTGGCCTCTGCTGAGAATCCAGGGGTTAGATTCTGGTCCAAGCTATGCAGGGGAAGCCTGGGGAATATCCACTAACTTCACATATAAATGAGATCAGATTTTTCCTTTGGTAAATAAAGAAGCATGTTCTAGGGTAGTGTAAATGCTCGATTTTCCTCACAGTCCAAGTACTGCTACTTTTCAGCTTACATGCATGAACTCAAGTCTGTGGGGAATAAACAAAGGGCTATAGATAGCATCAGCCCTCATTTGAAGGATCAGGAAAAATTAAAACTTACCCAAATTTTAAGCAGAGGAGTATGCATAAAAACAGAACAGCCAGTCGCAGAGAATTTATTTATTCCTCAAGCCCCCTGCCACTCCCATACCACTAAGCAGAAAGATTATTGGGAACTCCAACGATAAAGAAAAAATACACAAAATTTCAGGGTCACACCAGTGTGGCAAAGGGACTTCAGATGCAGAAAATTTCCTAAAGAGAAGTTGTGATTCATCTTCCTTTTTCAGAGGTGCAAAGTATGTAATTAGTTTGTGTAAAACATAATTGAACACACCATCTTTTGGACTCTGACCTGCAGGAGCTGGGAGAAGCAGCAGGTGATGTCCACATCCCCATGCCTGGTCCACAATAGAAAATGAAGATAAATCACCATCCCTGGGGAAAGGTAGAACCTACGGCCTCTAGTACAGATTTGGAGCAGCACCAGGGGACACAACCTGGGATTTCATGGTGACAATCCCAAGCTCCCAAGGTTTCTGTGGGTGTGGACAGCCAATTTCCTAAGACCCCATCAGGCAGATTGAAGCTAGTCAGAAACATATCCTGTTTTGCAGCTGCTCCAGGCAGTGCCTACCTTGGCTTGCATTGTTTTGGGGTCCTGGATGAAGTCCCAGTCTTTTCCATTCATGCTGTAGGCCACCTTAAACTTCTTCACAAAGGAACGGGACTCGGTGGTGGTCACACTGTCCCCTCCACGAGCCCCCTGAATAATGACACCTTTGATGTTCTTCGGGACGCCAAGGTCCACTTGCAGCCACTCCTCCCCAGGCTGGGCTTGGGGGACACGGGGAAACCAGCCCGAGCGGCTGCTCACCAGGCGGGCCATGCTGGGAGACCAGTCATAGCCTCTGATGGAAGAGGCAGAGATCTGTGAGTCAGGAATGAGGCCAGAAAGCATTCCCAGCAAGTTGGAGCAGGGTGAATCTGCAGGGAAGGAAACGCCATGAACAGTCAAGGTAGCTGAAGGGAAGTACTCGTGGTTCCCCTCACAGCTTTAAACTCTGGATACTGAATGAACACCAGCACTGGGCATTTCCCCCTCCCTCCAGGACCTGGAGTCCTGTCCCTCCAAGCGCATCCCTTGCAATGGATGTCTCTGTGCTACTCACAGTATCACAATTCCCACCCCAAGCAGCCATGGCAGTGGCAAGGGACAGCATCCCAGGACAGGCTCTTGGAGGGACAGAGAGCAGCACTGAAGCCAAGGGGAGGAGGGACCCTCACCAGTGATGCGGCAGCCATACAGCTCCAGCCTCAGGGCGATGCCGTTGTGCCACGTCTGGGGACGGATGCGCACGAAGCGTGTGAGCACTGGGCTGTGGATCCTGTTGAGAACCACCTCTGTGGCATCCTCGTTGGCCTGAAATGTCTGCAAGGGAAGGGAGGCACAAATGTACATTTGCCCATACTGTTACATCCTCACCAGATAAACAGTCAAAATAATCCCAGCAGGGAAAATCAAGGAAAGGCTTTCAGATCAGGGCCAGCCTCCAACCAGGACAAGCACCAGGGGTCAGCAGGGAGATGTGAGCCGCTGTCAGGACAGCGTGCTGGATGGACTCACCTACCAGCCAGGAGACCCAGGAGCTTTCTGCCCGACTGCCTGTCACAGCACTTTGAGACACCTCAGACTATCAGGCCTCAGCTGCTTGGAGCTCCCTAACCCAGATGTGCTCCAGCACAAATGGCCAGATGCCCCCAAGCAGGCTGACGTCCTGACGCATCCCTGCACTGAGCTCCACTGGGAAACATCACGTGGAAGCAGCGGTGTGAGCAGGAAGGAGGCACCTCTGCCTGGGGTGACAAGCTGCTGCCTCAGCCAGCCCCTGCCTTTGCCTCTCCCATGCACATGCAACCTGCCACATGGAGACAGATTTTCGGGAGTTTATCATCCCACATGGTACGGAAAAGGCTGCTGCCTTACCAGATGGCCATAATCAATAATTACCAGATGGATGTTAGATCCACCTCTTCTGCCCATTTTTTTAATAGGCCGGACAAGGACTGGATGCATGTGTTTCCATTTTTGGCTGCAAAGCCACAGTGGGAAAGAAAAGGGAGGGAAAGAGGAAATACCCAATGAGAGGGTAATTTTCAACCCTTTCTCTGCCCTAGCATAAAGCACTGGAGATCACTGACCAAGGCTGCAGGCATTGCCTGCTTTCCCTCCAAGCATGTAGGCACTTCAGGACAGGTGTAGATTATCCTCCCATCTCAGCCAGGACCCACAGTCCACACTGAGATGCTGGCTGGGTTCTTCTGCAGGCTCCTACCATGTATACGTGTACTAAGCACAAGAGTTCCCACTAAGTTTTTCTCAGGAAAGCAGGAGAGTGTAATCTCTGGCACCAGTCTCCTGTGGGAAGCAGGAGTCAAACAATTCCGGACAGAAGAAGGGGTGAGGCTGTGTCCTGGCCCCTTGCCTTGAATAGCAGCTAGGAAGCATTTTATAAGCCTCCCATGGCTCTAGGCTTGCAGATGGCACATGTTACTGCTCTTCTCCCAGGATCCAGCACACCAGGGCACGCAGAGGGTGTTTACAGGGCTGTTCACAGCACCCCAACTAGCTCTGGGCTGCCCCTGCACACCACCATCCACTCCTTCAGGGCAGGGAGCAGCCACCCCACAGAGGGACTCAGTTGCAAATCTGGCTGGTAATTGGGATGTGGGGTTGATGTGAACTTAAGCAGAAATGCTAATCTAGAGAATATATATCATGCTGCTACCGTTTAGCAACACAGCATGGTTTATGTTTTTTTAATATCCTATTTTATCTTGTCTGACCTCACTTCCCATCCTTTTCCTTGCTCAGCAGACACCAAATACCCTTTTTTTCCAGCAGGAGGGCTGTAAGAAGAGTGGTAACTGTGAAGCACTCTCCAGGCATGTGTGTGTACGTGCATGTGTGTGTGTGTCTTGTAAACCCGTGGGCACAGACACACGCACACAGACACACACAGTTTGAAAGGATGTATTTCCACACCACAGAAAAGCCTTCAGCTTTATGCCAACACAGAAGCTGACACACAACACCTTACCTCTGAACCTAACACCAGAGGACAGGAAATGTTTATCTGAGCCAATGCAAATATTTTAACACAAGGAGCAGCATGTCAGGTCAGACCAAAGGTTCCTCTCTCCCAGAGGATGGCTCCTAATGGTGGCCCCAGCAGATGTCCAAGGGCAGCAAGTCCAGTGACACACGCTCCTGGCAACCTCTATTTGCTTCCTACCATCAGCAGTGTGAAGACTCCATGAGCCAAAGGTTGCATACGGACCAGCATGTTTAACAGTCACTGACGAGGTTTGCTGCTCTTTTTGATGTAACATATTTCAAGTTTTGTTCTTTTTTAGCTCACTTCGCACATACGAGCATCAGGGGCCAGAATCCAAATTTACACCAGCATAATTTGTTGCTGACTTCTGTACAGTCAAGCTTGACAGAAAGCAGAAGCAGGACTGAGCCCAAAAACTTTATCACTACTGTAGGCATTGCTGAAAACATCTCTTAGATGACCTTGGTCCCAACTACACACTGCCAAGAAAAGCAATTTTAATTCTGCCTTTGATTTAGAAATCAGCAACTTACACAGGCTAGATCCCATTCAACAAGCTATGAACTCTGAATCTGGGCCATGACACTCCAGACTGTCAGCTTGTGAGGGCAGAATGGGCACCTGACTTCCAGCTCTGCTATCAGCTGCACTGGCAGGATCTGTTCCATCAAACCTCGCTTCTGGACAGCCCCAACTGATCACAGCAAGTCATTGCTTCACACCCTGTTCGGCATAACAGAAAGGGGCCACTTTCAGAGGGCATGAGCTTAGTGCTGTTAGAGACCTGGGGTATTCCCACATGCCTGCTCGTTCAGCCTCCTTCCCAAGTGGAAATGCACTGTGAGCTGCAGGACCAGCTTCTGACCAGGGTCTGACCCTGACGATCTGATTTCCTTGTACTGAAAACGCTGACCCCAGAACCCCAGCACACTGTGGGGAGAGGCCCATTGACTTCAACAGGCTCTATATCCTGCCTCAAATTAGCACTCACAGCATAGGAAGAGCTAGCAAGAAAATGTGTGAAATTGGGAGTGCCAAGAAAGCAAAGATTTCTTCCCTCTCTACCAAAATAGAACATTGCTATTCCTCCCGTCCTATCTGCTTCCCATCCCACTCAGCACATATTTTGAGCCAAGTCTTCGAATGGTGTAAATCAACATATCACCATTGAAGTATAAGAAGTCACAGTAATTTACACCAGCAGAAAAAAAAATACCTGGCTGTGATCTAGGGAGATAGATAGATAAATAGATATACACTCAGCGGAGAGCACACATGCGTATGCACATGAACACACACTGAAGGGTGATGGAGCCAGAAGACGAATGGGAAAACCATTAACAAATTAAAAGCACCTTCCAAGAAACCGTCAAGGGAACTCGCTTTCACTGCTGCATCAAAAAAGCTGCCCATCTTCTCCCATACACTGTATGTTTACTTCCGTTTTAGTCCAGACAGCAGGTCTGCATGTAAAATTAAATTGATAATCAATGAGAGGTGACCTGCTTAATTAATTTGCTGCAGAAAGCAAGTGGTAGGGGAGAGGCAGTAAAAGTAGGGAACATGATGTCTAGGCTAGAGGAGGAGTGCAAAAGTTTTCCGTGTGCATATACATGCAAGCTCCACACCAGCATTTACAAGTTGCGTTTCTGACACATTGTAGCCATCATAGGGTGATGGGAGGTTTTCCGAGGTTACATTAGTTCCAGTGGATATGGGAATTGTGCCATTGGCAGTTTGGAGTGAAGGAGATGAAGGACAGGGAAGCAAAAAGTGCCACAAAGTTGAAGAGGCAGCGAGTCGGGTAGGGAGTAGGAGGTGACCTCTCTCCTGTTCTATTTATTGTGCTGCTTGGCCACTATGCAATTTCTTGGGGAGCCAAAGAAAGTGGCTGAGGGAGGAAGAGGAGAAGGCCAGGAATGGCAGCAGCCCTGCCTTCATCCGTATGTATGTGTCTCTTTGGACCCACTAGATTTACTGCAGGATTATGTTACTCCTGTGGAGACAGCCCTGGAACAGAGCATGCTAACAGGATTAGGGTTTCAGGATTTAGACAGAAAAGCATGAAGGAGAAAAGTAGGGGAGATTATTTTCCTTGTCAGATAGGGAAGGCATAAAACGGGGCACGTTTGATGGTGGGAGGATTCTGGCTCACGTGGAGGGTGGATAGTTCTGGATTTATTAAATCCAGGAACAAGGAGTTAAAAGAAAAATTATACTTGGCAACACTCAACAAAGCACAGCGTCTGGGCAAGGCACAGTGTGCTGGGCTGGGCTTGCCAGCTCTGTGTCTTTGAGAGGCTCCACTCAGATTTGGGAGTCATCAGGGACACAAGGAGTGGTACTATGTTAGCCTGCAAAGGAGATATCAAGCCCAGAAATACAAAGCTGCAGTCTTGCTAGGAAAGCCAGGGCTGTAATTCTCCCTAGGTACTGCACCAAGGGTGAATGTGCAAGGCTGCCTTTGGCAAAGCCTGATGTCTTTGTCCTGCCTGCAAAAGCAGCAGAAGCAGGCTGGGACCTGGATGTTTCTGGGCAAATCCTCTGCACCATGATGTCTCTGCACAGAAACACTTGTGGCCCTCTGGCTCATTGCGCAAGCTTCTCCTGAGTTTTCCAGATGAAAAAGCCATAGGACTGAAAGCTTTTTTCTCCTTCCTCAGGTCAATAAATACAGGAGATGCAATTAAGAACTGAAAAGACAGAGGAACACCCCTAAAGGAAGGCACAAGGGTCTCCAAGGAGTCATACTCAATATTTACTGCCAGCACCAAACACCTCTGATGTCTCCACCTCCAATGTGCAGCTGAGATACTGCTCTTTGCAGCAATTCAGCCTTTGTGCAGCTACCACCTGAAATGCCACCCAGGAAAGTTAGCTAATAACAAGCACAAAACCATCAAAATGAGTAGGAAATGAAAAAAGCACATCAGCTGGATCTTGCTGTCATTTCTTGTCCATTAACTTCTACAGATTCTGAAAACAAATGTTTCAGTTGCATTTTACACACAGCGCAATGGAGGCAGTGAAAGCAGCACTCATGATGGTCCCGACCCATTCCAAATCCTGAAATGCATCCCTCCCCCAGTGCCTTGCCACACTAGATGATTCCTGTGAGCTCATCTCCGCAGTTACTAAGATGGAGCAGCTCAGACCACACGAGAGCTGGAACCCAAGATGCTACAAAGAAGGAAGCGATCAGAATGGATGAGAACTTGGTTTTCCGATAAAATCCTCATAGCTGAGACTGTCCAAAGAAAATGGACAAAAATAAAAGATCAAATCCTGCCAGATTAAGAAAATGGCCAAAAAACAAAAGGTCAAATCCTGCCAGGTGCTCTTTTCCTTCCTAGGGTTCAAGAAGAGTTGTTGTTTTCTAAAGACTTTTGCAAATCACTAGATAAGATCTCAGCACGAACACCAGGGCTGCTGCCTGCAAGATAACCTCTGAGGCCATCTGCCTGGCCCCAGGTCACAGGAGGTGGATACAACAGGGAGGGCAAGAGCCAGGCCAGCCTTTCTGCAGTAGGGTTGGTTTGGCCCTGTCCCCTGGGGGGAAGATGCTGGTGAGTAGTAAGGGGCAAATATGGGACGGCATATGGTAGTGGCCACTCTCCTCCCTGTCTCCTCTCTCGAGGACACACAGGAAGACAGCTTGGCACCTCTGGCCTGGTTGCTGGGTTAGCCTCTCCCCCTGGTCCCATGCCTGAGGGAAAGACAGAGCACTACCCCCTGGACAGGGGGACATTTTGTGTGTGCTGGGCCAGGCTTTGTGGGAAGTCGGCTGCCAGGAAGGGGGAAAACCTGGCAGGGATGGGATGGGAAGTGGAGGATGTGAGTGTGGGGCTCCACTCCGGCCGGCTGCCTTCGCACTGCCTCCCCATCCCAGAAGCATAGCAGTGCTCAGCACGGAAACACCCCAGCCAGCTCTGTCTGCTACAAGCACATATTAATCACATTTTCTGCTGCTCCATCCTGCCTTTCCCATTTCCCTTGCTGCTGAGTGCCAGCAGCTGGGGACTCAAAGGTGAGCCATCACATTTGGCAGGGAAAGACCCTGGCCCCACTGTCATCTGAAACCCTGGAGGGAGGGGAAGCAGGGGGCAAAAGAGAGGTGGTCAGAGCTTCCCATCCTCTGCAGGGAGCATCATCCCCTCCCCGCCTCTCCTGCACTCACTGGTTTTCTCTTGCATTAGCTCCCTGACGAAGATGTGAATGTTAGCTGACCCACCTATACATGGCAGAGCATTGCTTTTGGCCCACAGAGCTGGCAGAAATTCAGAGTAATGTTTGGTACACCCCATATGCCTATGTGTGCACGTGCATATATATGTGTGTATGTGCAGATATACATATGTGTACATATGTGTGTGTCTATATATAAATACATATCTATGTGCATGTATACAGAGTCCCTGTCTGTCCACACCTTCCCTCCCTCCCTGCTCCTCATGGCACCAAATCAAGCTGCGGCAGACTTGACGAATCTGTTTGGCATGGCTCGCTCCAGCGTTGCAGCCTGGGCTGTGTGGAGCTCCATGCTGACGCAGGGAAGGAACTGCACCTTGAACAGACATCTGGGAGCTTGCCTAGCACAGGACCAGTGGGGATTAATGTGGGCACGGGTGTGGGGCCAGAACTGCTGGCACCAGCTCTGTGAGCAAGTGGCCTTGCCTTGGCCCCACTGCAGCTCAGCAGCTGGCGGCCAGTTGTTTGGTGGGGCAGGAAAGCAGTCACCCGGATGCAAGGGGTAGGCGGGACACCAAAAACCAATTACTTATCCTCCAGCCTTGGGAGGTGTCTGCTAAATTACGGCCAGAACATGGGAACGAGTGACTGGAAAAGAGGAGTAAAAAAGACGAGGTTTGATTTTTCCACTTTTTTTAAGAAAAGAGAAAACAGAGTAGAAAAAAACTGACAGGAATCAAAGGCCAAATCCTAAAATGGTGCCAATTCAGGTGGCTGTGGGACTGTTTTGGATTGACACCAGCCAGGCTTTAGGGTCTTACTGGAGCAGGGTAAATTGACTTAGCAGCACTGAAACCAGTCATGCTGTCCTGCTCCACCCTTGCTGAGGAACCAGTATCCAACGCCCAGGACTGCAAGGACAGGACATTTATTCTCCTCTGCAACTAAAACCACCCTCCAGGCCAGATTCCTGCTCCAGTTAAGACTTAAAAAGGTAAATTTATTGCCAGTGGTTATTTGAAATACTGAGCTGTGTACATAGCTCACCTCTCTGCCCAGCATGACACATATCTCCTGCCTGCCTCAGCTCACAGAAAAAGTTCCAATGAGACCCCAAACTCACCTGAGGTGAGGAGAGATGGCCCCAGTTCACAGAAAGGTCTGCTGTGACCAGGGGGTCCTGGGAGAGCACAGAGGCTTCACACCACTGCATGGGCACTGTGTTAGGGCTGTGCATGAGCTCTGCCATGAGCTACTGTCCTGGAGACAGCCCATCTGAGATCTGGGGGAGCCCAGCTGAGGACTCCCCTATGTGGTGCGGGGCTGCCCTGCGCCTCCATTTCCCTACTTCTAAAATAGGACTAACACCCCTTCAGTGGCACATGAGGAGCTTAAATACTCCAAATATTGCAGGTATGAGACCCTGATAGGGACCTCTGCACAGAGAGGACTCCTTCTGGGAAGCAGAGGGAATTTGAACCTAAGACACACTTGCGGGGAAGGGGAAATCACACAGCCCGAAAGGGAAGGAAATGTCTGGATGAATCCTGGACAAGGCAGGCTACTGCATTTCATGCCGGCAGCGCTCGTGCCAGCAAATGGAAGGGACAGCTAATTTAATAGAAGTGCTGAGCAATCGAAAATTACTGGGACGTGTGTGTGGGGGGAGGTGTGTGGGACCCCGGCCACAGAGTTCACACAAGCACACTATGGCACATCAGCAGGGAGGACCTGAACACAGCAGCAGTGCTGGTGGGTGCCACAGAAGAGCAGGGAAGCGCTTTCTTGAGGCACCCTTAACCAGGGAACAACCACATGACCAAAGCAATTGACAAAGAAAAGCCCACCCGGCACCATGGCTGCCGTAACCCTCCTCCCCACACACCAAACCTCCCACGCAGACCACTCCAAGTTTATCTTTCCTGGCCACACACCAGCACCCATATGGTGTGAAATGGATGAACACCCATATTTACCCTCCCTCCTCCTTTCTCCCTTCTCTGTGGGTGTCCCAGCAACACAGCAAGAACATGCACCCTTGCTGACCATCCCTGCTAGTGCAGATCCCACAGCTCTGGCAGCCCGAATTGTTTCTCATAATTTACTGCTCATTTTGTTCTCTGGGACAGTGCAATTGCCTCTTAGGATTTGTGCCCTTTCATTTCCAGGCCTCAGCAACTCCTGAACTACAGTTTCATGTGGTTTTGTGATTGTTAACCCAGCATGCAGACGGGTCTACGACCATAAAAGCTCAATGAATCTTATACGGCAAAACACAGGCTGCGAAAACATTTTCTCCTTCATTTGCAGTCAAAGAACATACTCTCACCACCATGAAAGATGCAACAGCAGCCAGGTTTTCCAAGGAATAGTGTTTCCTCATTGCTGTGCAGAGGAGAAAGGTCTATTTCTGCTCAGAGCATCATCCGTCTTTTAGCTGTCATCAGAAAAAGCGTCCCTCACAGATTAAACCCTCCAGGCCTGCAAAGTCTCTTAGTTCTCTTCCCTCTTATTGGCTGCAAGACTCACCAAGGTGCAGGCAAAGAGACAAAAAGGCCATTACCTTGTGGTTTTTCCCGTGTCGGTACATCATCCAGTCCTCCCCATTGGTGCTGACCTCCAGCTTGTAGGTACGGACGTAGTAGCCCTTCTGGGTTTCTCTCGAGATGGCACCCTGGGTGGCAATGGCTGTGAGCACAGTCAGGAATTGCAGGTCCACCTTTCCAGGGAAAAAAGGGACAAGAAAGAGAGTGGTGACCACCTGAGAGTCCAGAGTAGCTAACTAGTTCCTCCCTCTGTCTCTGAAAAATAAAAAGGTGCAAATTCAGCCTGTCTCACTCTATCTGTGGATGCACAGTTCAACAGGCACGACCCTCCCCAGGGCTGACTTCAGCCAGCTAGGACCCTGGGACAAGGATCTTGATGTCTGTTTATATGGGACCATCACAAAGCCTTCTTCCTGCCTCAGACCAAGCAATAGGATCTGCACAGAAGCTCATGTCCATTAAAGCAGGACAGAGACTGACTTTTTCCATGTAAAATAAAAGCATGATATCCAATTAGCAAGTGCTGCAGCTCTTGGTTTTCCCTTGCTGTTTGTTTTTTTTTGTTTTACAACATGGGTTGAGAAAGGTCAGCAGAGCTGGTTTAGTAGCCCTGCCATGAATGAAGAATGAGACGTCTGCTAGAGGCAGTGACATTCACCACCTCCTGCTCATAGTGCCCTTTAGCAGGCAGTGTCTCCCGGCGATGTGACACAGCCAGAAGCTGAGTGCGGACACACCACGGCTCTAACCAGCTCCCAGGGAAAGCCTTTGCTCTGTCAGCCCCCCGCCTGACACAGCCCACTCACGCTCCCTGCATCACTGATGAGATAAATATTATTCTAGTTGTTTTTCTGTGCACGCCCTGGAGACTTTGGTCCTCAGGCCAGTGACAGAGTCAGTGGCCCTTGTAAGTGGCAGAGGTCTCTCAGTCTCTGTCAGACTGCTGGAAAGTCCATCAAGGTTTTGGGCAGAAAGGAGGGGGTGGGAGAGAGACAGTGGTTGGAGTCAGCCCTTGTGCGGGCAAGCTAATGGGAGAGCCAGCCTGCCACATTTCACCAAGGCACTGCAGCTCCCCTGCTGCTTGCTCCCCATAGGCCACAGAGGCAATAAAAAATTCAACAAGCCTTATGGTCCAGGGTCAGTTTAACAGCGTGACACTCCATTTGGTGGGGGAAGAGGCGAGGAGGCTGGAAAGGTACCTGGAGGTATTCTTTGTTGCTGTCTACATTGGGGGTCCAGCCGTTGTCATCACTGTTGAGCCGGCTCTGCTGAGGGGTCCATCGCCCATCTGAATAGGTGGAGGAGGCACTGATCTGCATGTTGGAGATCCTGCCAGACTCCATCCCCAGAGGCACGTTGCACTGAAAGTCTAGAGCAGACACACACATACACAGAGATCGGTTTACAGCCTCAGTACTTCACCCCCAAGTGAAAGGCAGCCCTGAACTAATGTCTCCATCTAACCCTGAGCAAAGCTGCCTGTCTGGAAAGATGAACAGATCGGCACCATCTTGCAGGTTGTGTGTGTTCACAGATGGCACTGAAAAATTATAGATAGGGCAGCTTTGTGTTTGCATGGCCCTCTGAACACTAATATAGTCTGGATCTTTCTCCCTTTATCTTCTTCACCTTTGCTGAGTTTCGACAAATCTGTCTCTTCCCTCCTTCCACCTCCAACAAGATGTTGCAAGTACCCTTGTCACAAAGTTCCCGTCTTCCTGAAAGCTGTAGGTGAAATCTAAGCACTGACAAGGCAAGGAGTACAGACAGACACATTAGGAGGGTGCTTACTGTTGTGCTGCCAGCAGGAATGTCAAGGATTGGAATGGGCAGCTATAAAGGTTTTGTGTGCATGTGAGAGCAGGGGTGCATGTGTGTATGTGTCTGTGTATATGTGCATGCACTATATGTGGTATCAGGCCCATAGGCCTTAACCAGACAAGATTATGAAAGATTCTGCCATGCTTTCATTTGGATCTCCTCACTTCTAGGGCTTTAAAAGTCACAATTAGCTCAGTTTTATGGCACATATCATCTGTTTTATGGCAGCTGTCCTGTAAAAACAATGGCAAAGAAAACAGTGATAGAAAATACTGCATGGGTCCAAGTGTGCTGCTGCTGTAAACCAATGGGGCTCCACCAAACTGCCTGTGTTTTTAATGTAGCCAAGTCAAGCTTGGGTGGAAATGATGGGCCAAGTTAGGATGTCAGTACTATTATTAAAGTTTCAATTTACATCACTGTAAATGAAAACAGGCCTGGCCCTTTAACAAAGGCTCTTGTACTTGATTTCTCAAGCTTTGTGTTCAACATCTTATTTCCAAATCCTTTCAAAGAACAGAATAGAAAAGGGATTAAAGAACAAATCAACTGAGTGTGGCAATAGGTAATGGTGAAGAGCTCATGCTTGTCTGTAACTCTCTCAGCCTCAGCAGAACATCCCTTATTCAATCACAGAGTAAGAGGTTGTGACCCTGCTGCCCTGCTGCTGCACAACCCCTACTCTACCCTGCTCTCTGTCACAGGCTTTCAGTGGCAGGTCAGGGACTCCCTCTCCTTCTCTGGGACTGAGGGGTGTCCTGAAGGCTTCTTCTGTTGTATCAGAGGTTCACTGGGAAAAGAGGTCAAGAACAGTAGCTCTGATGCAAAAATACCACGGGAAAATAAACGAAACCTTTCCTTGCCTGCAAGTATTATCACAATGAATCAAAATGGTCTTCATTCTCAGAACCCTTAACTTACTTCCTCACTCCACTTCAATTTACCTCCCTTATTAAAGGTTATAAAACAAAACTTGGCTTGAAATTCTTAGAGCTTTAAGCAATCTTTAATTAGACAGCCAAGAAATTCCACTTTGCGGTTCGGGACTGTGAATTTCTGGAAAACTAGAGAGAGAGAGCACATATTTTCCCCCATGCTTTAATGAATCTGCTGCACACACTGGGCTGAAGTCTTCCCCTAAATCCTTTGGGCTGAGCACATACATGAAGGATTCTAACCCAAAAGGTATTGAGAAGATTTCACAAGCAAGTGAAAAGTCAACAAAAGGTCAGAAAGTGAAATTCTTACTGAAAACTCACTTCTATTAGAAACAGAGAACAGACCTAAGTGAAACTGCTGTCTGCACTGCTGGTAGAGAACCAGCCCCTGGACACACTTCTGCCTGCTTCACTCTTGTATGTGCCAAACGAAAGACGAGAAACACAGGGGACACAATTAAGTCATACACACACACAGATTTCCAACTTACTTTCTGGGACTTCCTGGTGGATCAAATAGTATTGAGCAGAGAAACCGTCCTTAGCCACTGCCAGGTCCGTGTGGAAGGTGAGAGAAAGGACGCCGGTGGTTGAGCGGATGTCCGACGGCATCTTGGTGCCACAATACCTGCCTATCAAGGGGCCGACTGCAAAAGAAAGAGCAGCAAAGGTAATGCCTGCTTTTCCACCAGCCTCCTGGGTCACCAGCACATTGCTGGGCAGGATGAAAAAGATGGCTTTGGGGATGGGCTATTTTTTATATCCATTGGCCTGGTGCCATGCAGTGCAGAAATATCCACGGCAGCAGGCATTGCTCTGCAATTGCTGGGAAATGTTCCAGAATGCTCTGTTTCTCAGTTTTGCTGTAAGATAGGGAGGTCCTCCCATAACTGCATGAACCCACTGCCCTTCTCATGAATGCAGCCACGCTCATGAATGCACTCACGAATGCAAACACACTGTCCCCAGGCTGGCCATGGAATGCCCTGATGGCAGGTAGCAGGCTGCAGCCACCTTTGAGGTTAGGCACCCTTGGTGTTCAGACACAGATTGCACAGTTTTGGAGCTTTGTGAGACACCAGGAAGGGCCAAGGAAAGCAGTGCAGGACCCCGTGGCTTACCCTGAGGGATGCCATCCCAGATGTCTAGCCAGTCATATTTGCAGTCTCCTTCCCCCGTCTGCAGTGGGTCGTGCTCGAGGTCGAAAAGCAGAAAGTGGAGGAGGATTTCTGTCTTTGGCTTGGCTATGATGGTGAAGATGCAGTCCAGGTTGTGTGGATACTTGTCAGGGAAACCTGGAGACTCAATAGTGCCATTGGAGGCGGTGAAGTTTCTGGAGCAGTCCTCAGAGCCTGTAGCAGCAGGAAAAACCCAGAGCCTTAGCAACAATGAAGCTTAATGCCAACAACTTGACACTGTGGAAACCCCATTCTGAGCTTAGCAGGATTGTGTATTCACTTCTAGAAATGTCCTGCAGCTCGAGAGCTGTGGGAATTACTGCAGGAAGTGAAAAGGTGATTTCCAAAGCTTTCCACAGGTGGAGAGACAAGTTCCATGAGGTCACTATAGTGGACAACATGGTCCTAAATCCCTTAGACAGCTTTGCAAACGTAATCTGTACACCACTGCTGATCCTCCTGACAATTACCTCAAAATCAGGACTAGAAGAGTAATCCTATCCAAAAACATGGATGTGATTTTGTGCGCCAGCATCCTGCCATGTCCCTCACACTGGTGGTGGTGGACAGGGAGGCCACACCAAGCTGGCCTGCCTTCCCCAGCTGGCCCTTTCCACTCTAACCTGTTCCCCAAATACTGACAGACCTGTGTGCTGCTCCAGAGCCTGCAGAGAGGCCGGCCAGCATGCAGGGAGCTGCCATCCACAGTACTCCTGACACACCTGCTACCTGCAGCCAGGCAGGCAAGGTGCCACAGCGGCCCCAGGTCTGATGGAGGAGCCCCCGTCTGGGGAAGGAGCTGCCTGGAATGGGGCAGAGAGGAGTAATGGGATGTATTATTTTTGGAAAGGCTGTCCCCATGGGTTAGTCTCCTGCAAACTCCACCCTTCCAGCACAGACATCTGTGCCTCAGTTTCCTCTTGAGAAAATCCGGAAGCACAAATATTTACCCAGTGAAAGGGCCTGTGGGAGGGTGCCAGTGTCTCCACTGTTTGCTGCAAACCCTTGGGAAGTGCACAGTTAGCCTGCAGCCCCCTGAGACACACACAAGGGACAGGGGCAAGCTCCAGCAAACGTCCCCACAATGTGACCACAGCAAGAGTGGGGGGTAACAGGGGCCGCAGCAGGGGGATCTCTGCTGAGAGCAGGAACAGAGCCCTCTTTTTCACAGAATGAGCCATCCACACCAGAAATGCAAGTTATTTCTATCCTTAAGAAAGACCTTTGCGTGGTGAGGAGGACAGACAATGTTGCCTCTTATTTATTGCTGACCTCAGCACTGGCCTCGGCTGCAGCCAGGCCAGCTTGGTGCCCCCTCTCATGCAGCCAAGGTGCCTCGGGGTGGCTGGGGAAAGGGGAATTTGTGTCATATTCATACCATGGTGACTTTGAAACCCTTGCCAGGACAATAGGCAACAGAAATCTGCAGCCTGGAGCTATCAAAGGGGAAAGGGGATGTGAGAGGCTGCTGGCCACTGCTGCAACCCGGCACTAGCATTTGCAAAGGTTTCTGCTTCACTTTTACTGGGACACTCTCCTTCTCCTCTACAAAATCTTTTGCTCCAGCTCTTCCAGGCAGCAGGAGCGTTCCCAGGACTAATGGGAAACTTGCTATTCAATTCAGCATTAACCTACCGGAGTCAGGCCAGCAGCCCGCAGTAATAGCAGGATCTTGCACTGCATTATGCAGTGCCTGGCTGGAGAGCTTCTCAAGAGGGGCTCTTAATTGACTACCTAATGAAGCAGCCAGCTTTTCTGGTGTGAACCTGTGGGGTAAAATGCAGAAGCAAAAAAAAAGGCCAAACACAAATCACAGCATAATGCCATAAAACAGGGATAAGGGTGTACTTCGTTCCAAACAACTTGAAAGACAAACAGATAAAATAGTAAAAATAACACAAGCTCCGAGCTAGGGCGAAAATCAAAGACTAAACCCAGAGTCAGGGACTGTCCTCTAGAGACAGGGAAGAGATGTAACTATGTCGCCACATTAGACAACAGTTTCCTCACGTGGGCCTCTTATCGCATTTGGCATCTTTGTCTACATTTTGGCTAATAGCAGCAAACACAATGATCAGCTTTTTATAAGGAAGCTGCAGATAATCAACGGGAGTCATGCTGGCTTCGGCAGCACAGGCTAGCCTGAGAGGAGACTTTGATGCCCAGCGCTGGAGAGCTCAGGCCAGCCTTGCCAAACTGACTCACAAAGGGAGCAGCAGGGAGGCTGGACCAGCCAGGGCAGGCGGCTCTTTTGTCAGCCCACAGACCGCTGACTGATACCCATCAGGGGATTCAAAGACTGGTATGTGGTTGTTTGTATGCAGATTGCTCCTCTCTCACACTGTGATAAGGGAAATTTAGCACAAGGTGGGGAAATAAACGCTCGATTGAAAAGCGTTGGTTTTTTAGGTCACCTTTAAGACAGAAGGAGTCCGCAGCCACTGATGCCTTTACTGATGTGGACAATGACAATCTGATGACCCTTAAAGCTGGTGACACCCTTGCTGGTGACGCTGACAGCTCAGAGGGAAACTTGGCCCATGCCTGCCTGCCTGCCTGCCAACAAAAGGCAGGGTTTGCTTGTACTGCAGTAGCCCCGCAGCCAGCACTGCCCACCGCCCTCTCGGGAGAGCCCTGGCAGGCACTGGGGCTGGGCAGATGTGGGCTGGGAGTGCTCCCGGAGCACGGGCTCATCCATGCTCCTGTGCCAAAATCTGTCTTGCCAGGCTTGATTTCATGGACTGTGGCTGTAAGAAAATGTGGCTGTATCTGGAGAGGATGGCTGCCTGCGGGAGTGGGGGTGGCAAAAGGAGCTCCAGCACCACTTCGGACCTGACGGCAGTACTGCAGGGACTTGCATCGAGGGACACAAACTCAGCTCCAGCCTCCATCCAATACCTGCTCTCTTCCAGATCAGCCCTTGATTCCTCTCCCTCCCTCCCAGCAACTTCTCCTTCCCCCATGAGTTTGGTCCCTTACTGGCTCCCACCCAGACAGGCAGTTCCTGCCGGCCACCCCTTCCCCCAGGATGGCTGGACCACCCCACACTGCCTCGTGCCCTCACTCAGGGCATGGGCCGAATGTGAGGTCAGGCACAACCCAGCACAGCCTGCTGGGCTCACAGGAGGTGTGTGCAGGGAGAGAGAGGCAAGGGGGGCTGAGGTGAATCTTCCCACCTGTATTATTTGCCATCCTCTGAGATGACAAACTGGTCTCAGCAAACCCCAATATCTGGCTGAATCACTAAACTCTTCCAGGACTAATCTGCATCCTAACCATCAATTAACCATGGTGGTGAGTTGGCTGCACGGCAGCTCAATGGCCAGTTATGCAGTCCAGGCAACCGCCAGCAGCAGCACTTTCCTCATCCATCTGAACCTTCATACATGTCCTGTCCTCATTGATTCACAATGAATTTAGGGAGTCTCATTCTCTTGCGGCAAAATCTCCACATTCACATCTACATATGGCCAGATTTTGGGCTGTCTGTGCTCCTCTCCCTGCTGCACAGCTGGCCCAGGGACCCTGGGCACTGCTGCCTGTGCTCCCCCCATCTTTTCTTTAAAGAAGCTGGATAAGCAAGCCTGTTGTGCTCCTTTTTGGTTCTTCCCATGGCAGGGACATTTTTTTTTTTTTGGTGCTGGATGCAATGACATGAAAGCCACGTGTGTTTTCTTCCAACACCTCACCTAAGGAATGTGGGCACAGGGCAGGCGCCCGTGTGCCCACGCTAAACACTCTCCTGTTCCCTCAGCATGCAGGCACACCTCTCTCACATGCACACAGAGCAGGGGTTATTTTTTCAATCCTCTTTCTTCCCAGACACAAAATTCTGGCAAATATTTAGACAGAAACACTATTAAAAGGGCTTTGAGCAGCTTTTTCTTCCCTCAGTAATAGCTCAGTATTAAACAGAATTATGAACAGTTCCTCTTACATCAGCCTGGAAAGGTGCTGCCTCAGACTTTGACAGCACTGCTGACAGCAATCACTTGAAAACCAGAGCTCCCCAGTTACAAACCCCACACCCATGGAGAGAAAACACAGCGTCATTGATCAACCCTGAATCGCAACTCCACAGGAGGGGGAGCTCCATGCACTTCTAACAGAGGGACAATCCCTTTCTAACCCGAGCAAGCTCCACACATGCCAGGGAAAAAGATGTATGTTTCTAGTCCTCGAATACAAGACAGCATTTAAGGAGCATCTGTGTTTTAATTGCCACACTGTGATAAAAAAAATGCACTGTCATGTGCCACTAACATCTCTACCTTCTTGAAAACGTGCTGTACAGACTTGCTTAGATTAAAAAACCAAAAATGGCCTTTATCTCTGGAAAACATGCTAAAAATCACATTGAAAAGGTGGTCAAAGGCATCTCCTGGTGAAGATAACGGTGGCAAACAGTCTGGGAGACAGGCAGTGACTCAGACACTCACCTGTCTTGTAGATCTCATAGCGCAGAGAGAATCCAGCACCTTGCCGTGCATAGTCTGAGGTGAACTTGATATAGAGAGAGGGGCCAGAAGAGATGATGGTAGGAGGTGCAATGTTCCCACAGTGCTTGCCCAGCAGGTCTGCCGCTTCGCTGTCCCCGTCGCGGATCTCGATGTAGTCGTACCTGCGGAGGCAGGTGAAATGGCAGGGAAACCATCTGTCAGGGAGATGCTTCAGGATGCCAGCAACAAACAAAAACCACTCTTGGTATCTGCATGTTTCACAAATCGTCATCCAGACAGCTACCTGGGACTCTCTTATTCACACCACAACACAGACCCCAAAACATTTTTTCTTTTTTGTCTGACTATGTTTAGGTCCTTTCCTCTGTTTCCATTCACATCATTAATTTATTGCACATACATCCACTTCATCTTCAGAGCCAACATGTAAAATTTAGGACACGCTTTACCTCCATTTCCACAAAACTCCTTTGGCATGGGAGAAGTTCAGATACAACTCTCCTGGGCCTGCTATCCTCTTCTGACCTCTCTTCTGAAGTGCCATTGTGCTAGTTGGCAGAGCTCACTTTATTCCAGTATCCATGTGGGATTTGGCCAAACACGTACCAAGCATGAGACTGTCAATGCTCAATCCATGTGAGCAGGTAGCTATTTTGTGCACTGGCACGACATTGGTCCTTTAACAAGCATGGCAAGTACACCCACTTAGCACTTGGACATTAGCATTAATCCTCTTCTATTAAGTGCTAATGACGATTTTCTGTGGATGAGAAGTTTTGTGTAAGAGCTGGGTACCCACACTCACTATTGCTGATCTTGTACTCCCTGTAACTGCGACCTGCCTTTGCTAAACCCTACTTGAAGATGTTCCACCTGCCTACTGGCATGGCTCCTGGGTATATGAAGGAATGCGTAGAGTTAGAAGAATTTTCTCCCCGTGCAGACACAAAAGCTTGTTGCAAAGCTTGGCTGGAAGTGAAACTCCCATAGATCCCTTCATATTTTCTAGGCCATGACTAGGCAAGGTAATAGTATCAGGCTCTGCGTGCTGTGAAGAAACAAACAGCTTTTACGTGTACATCTTGTCCTTCAGCTGCTTTCTAACACCCACGTCCTCCCGCCCCTCTCCTCTCTGGCCAGCACGCTGCTATTTACAGAAACTGACCATCTCTCCAGGACTGTTTATTTGCTTTGTATCAACCTGTTTGAACAACATGCTACAGCTCTTCTCACGGGGCAAGGGAGGAAAAAAGCATTTCCAGGCTGCCAGGAATCTGCCTTTCTTCTTTATCACAAGATCTTCTGTTTGGGAATGGAGAGTTGAAAGGAGAAGTAGCTTGCTGGATACAGAATGATCCTCATGTGACTCATTCCCATTCTGCAAAGCACATATCGGCAAGCAACAACCTCAAAACAAACTTACAGGGACTTAGTGTGCTCCTCCACAAAGAAAGATGGCCCAGACAGCTTTGGTTTCACTCCTTTCTGGGACTAAATCAGGCTGAGAGCCAGAAGCAAAATGCCTGCAGATAAAATCCTGTCTACGCTGGACCGAGCACTCAACTAGCTGCAATCACCCAGGCTTTTACTTCATTACAGACTCAATTGGCTTGGCCAAGGTGAAATCCAAGCGGTCTTGAGAAGTGGCACTCAAACAGGGAGAGCATTTGGCTTAGCTGGTGTGTGGACACACAGCAATGCAAATGAAGATCTGCTGCCTCTGCTCTCTGCTCAGCTCTGCCTAGCCCCCTATCACGTGCTTGGCAGGGACATCCCTGACACCAGTCGGCAGCACCCTGAGTGACCCCACTCATGTCCATCCTGTGGCTTGATCTTACCATCTCTCTAGGGAGAAGGAATATAGAAGGCAGTGTTAGTGCTTCTTCTAAGTAGAATTTTTTCCTCCTTGTTTGTCTATTTATTTAAAGTAGTACTGAGCAAACAGCGGGGACATTTTGTTCTCTAAATAACTACTTGCTTTCAGCGTGCTTGCCGCCCTTCCACATCTGAAGTGCACATCTGTGCCGCAGGACTACTGGCTACTAGTGAAATTGTGAATATGTGGCAAAAAATTAATTTGGCAAAAACACGAATGTTGGCAAAACACAGTTAATGGGGTGGATTGTAAAAGCTGCCATTTTCATGCACAGGCAGAGGTTAGCTGCATCCCAGGGAATCACATCTGTTTGTGTCCTCGTGGGGTTGTGCCTTGCCAACACAGTACATGGCTTCAACTACCTGACTGCAATGATCACAGCTTCTGCTGTAGCCAGCACACCACACATCCTAGTGCTGTCCACATCCCTCCTCAAGCCACCCAGTTCTGTAGGAGCCCTGCAGTTTCAGAAGCAAGTTCTGGACCAAGAAATATTTGCTTATTGAATGGGTGACAGACTTCCAATAATACATACAATTTGGGAATATTGCAATCTGCTCATGGGCAATCTGCAAATGGAAAATTAAAATAATTAATCCAGTAAGTAAATAATCAGGAAATATTTGCCTCTTTGAATTAAACCCTACTTGGCTTCATTCAAGCATCTAACTTAGCTTTCTCATACCGGACCTAATCCTTAATAAATCAATGTTAAAAACAACTGAAAAAAAGCCCTTAAGGGAAGGTCAGGGAATAATTTTTTTGCCAAATATAAAATTAATATAAATGTGTAAGAGTTTTCTTCCCTAGTTAAAAAACTCTTGGCCCAAGTCCTCTGCTCCACATGAGGCAAAACTTTTTCTTTGAGTTGTATAAACAGAGTGTGAATTGGGGAAGTATTACACTTGGGCGATAGCTCCTGCCCAGATGAGCAGGAGCACCTCCTTCCTCTCCATCACAGCAAATAAGCTTTAGGCTTTCAAAATGAAACACCAAAGACATCCCCTGAAAACTGTTAAACTTCCAAACTTCAGCAAGGATGCCAGCTAATCCCCACCACAGATTCTTTTGGAACCATGTGCTTCAGTCATGTCCATGCCTTGGCCCTCAAACAAATAAACTGATAAACCCCATTCTCCTCATTCTGGGTCACTGGACATGTTACAATCCAGTTTGGCCAAATCCTTCCTTCTGTTAAGCTTAAGCATGGTTTTCAGACTTTCTTCTTCCCTTGTGAAAACGAAGAAGAAAAATTGGAAGGAAGAAAACCCAACCATGCTTTCTACTCTAACCATTTCATTTTCAGATAATTACAGACTAGGACACAGCTGAATGGGACACATTTATGCTGCAATGGCATTCAAACTGTCTCATACAGTGCCCAACAATTTGCATTTCACTCATTTAATCAAATCCATTGTTTCAGTCAACATGCACCAACATTCCTATGGGCTGACCTCTCTGGCATTACCTCTACTGGGAAATCTGCCATCTCCAAGTACATTTCATGGCCACTTTTCCCCACATAGGCATTGCTCCAGCGAGCCAACCATAAATATGTGAGGGCAGGGTGCAACCTCTGTAACCCACAAGTAAAACCAATGGATTAACCAGCTCTTCTTTTGCAGGGAAGGTGACCACAGTTGGCTGTTCCTCCAGTGGCACAACAGCAGGATATTCTCAGCTGCCACTTGAGTGGGAAGGTCAGTGAGTTGGCTTGAAACCACCTCAAACAGCTTTTCACCAGGGAGTTTTGAGGCAGAGAGGCAATGCTGAAGTGCTTTTAACTGCCCAGACAATGGAGGCTGAGAAAGAAGGGAAATACAAGGCTTAGATGTTCTTCTTGAAGCTGTTTAACAGAATTAAACAGAAAATGCACAATGCTCACAAATATTGCTGTGTTTTTATTACAGATTTTTTAGTAGAAAGTGCTTTGCTGATGTTAAGAGAGCTTTTATAAACTAATTCTAAAGGACTTCTACAGCCTGTATTTATTCATGCTTGTTTGCTTACTTTTTTCTCCAGTCAACCTCTCTGCTTCCCAGTGTTTCCTTTCCATTTTTCCTAAGTCACTTTGCTACTAGCTCCCCAAATGAGGTGCAACAAAGGCAGATAAGCCCCAGATGTAGTGATTATGAGAAGACCTCGAGCTTTTCAGTCCTTTTCTGTTGGGAAATAGCTAATATGTTCCCTGACCATTGAGCTGTGCTCCATGATCCCCTGGGGCCAGGACAGACCTTCCAGGTGCCCACCTATGCACTGGGCTCCAGGAATGCTACAACCCACCTAGGGAGCAGCACCAGAAAGCCTGTGACATTCCTCTGGGTGCTCCTCTCCAGAGGGGCACAACTCAAAGCATGCTGGTGACCCGTATTGCAGAACACAAAACCAACAACCTCATTGACCCTCATCCCCAGGTCCCAAGAGATGCTGAGTCCTTTCCCCACTGAAACATGCTTCAAGGGCATTACAGAGACATCAGCTTAGGATGGGGAAAAGCATGAATCACAAATTATTTATACCTTCACAGCCATATCATGAGTCCTCCGAATACATAAACTTGTGCGAGCCTTGCTCCAAAGCCTCAGGAGGACTGGCTCCCCAGGCCAAGCTCTGACCTAGCTGGCAGCTTTCTCAGTCTCACTCTAGAGCTATGATTTGAAGTAGGTGAGGACTTGCACTCAGCAAAGCCCAGTTTCCCCTGCTTGCCAGGACTGGAGAGAGATGCAAGGCTCTAACCTGAACTCCCCCAACGTTTAATTTGGAGCTATTATTTATAGGCGTTTCCATGGGGCTCATGACTGCAGCTGGCAAACAGTAATGATGGGATTCTCAGGAGACCTTGGGAGGTAGGAAGGCAGAGAGAAGCAGTGTCTGCCCCAGGGTCACACAGGAAGTTTGCAGCACAGCCAAGAATAGAAGCTAGTCTTGACTGGAGAGATTATATTATATTGGAGAAATCTGGCCTAGATAGACAGAGGGACAAATAGGTACAGACTGCATGCCAACAACCCTAAATTTGGGAATGCCCAGGGCTGCCTTAAGCCTTCAAGACCTCTGATGTGCTTGAACCATATGTCACTGTGTCTTGAATCCACCTGCTGAGGAGAGGAAGAGAAACTGCAATTCCAGTGAAATTGGGCAGGTGTTAATACTCTGCATGTAGCTAGGGAAGGCCTGTGCTTAGCCCACAATGGCAGCAAGTAAATGCAATTGTTCCCCCTTTGAAAAGGTGGTGAGAGGTTTATTTCTCAGAAATTGTAATAAAAAGCATAAGGTTTTTTGAACTTCCTCTAAGAACAGGCAGTTTCTTAGAAATTAAATAGCAGTTCAAGTATAGAGATAGTTAAATGGTGAACCAGCATCTCTGTGCTTGTTGTGCAATCAAGAGGTGGCTAGAATTAATGTCCATTACATGCTAGCTGGCTTACTCGATTTTTCTGTGTCACCACCCATCTTCATGCTCTTTTGTACGCCACCTTTCAACCAAATCCTTATTTCATGGGTGGTTACATTGCGAAAGACAAAAAAAACTTTTCCATAATGTTTACACAATCTTGAGCAACTGTAGGACATACCCTTCAAAGGTTAAATTGTTCCAGAAGCTACTGAGGACTTTTAAATTATATTTTTTTTTACAGCCATGATAGCAGAGGCAAGCACCACTGTTGTCTGATGAGACAACAGCAATGAAGTTTGACCTTAGCTGCCAGCCCTTAATCAGAGTAATTAATTATAAATACAGCAGATGAATTGGATTCTCCTTTGACTTGAACTGCTTTTACACATGTGTAACTCATCATTTCAAGAGTAATCTCTCCTAATTTATCCTGGTGTGAGAAGAGAATCAGTCCTCACAGACACAGGCCCTGATAGATTTGTGCACAGAACTACAAAGCCTGTACCACATCTACCTTTAGCCAGCTAAACGTCCTCTGCTCTCAGTGGAAGCAGACTTCTCACACCCACCTTGGGATGGGATTAATTGTACTTTTGCACTGACAACAGAAGTACTTTAAATCAGTCTTACTGACTAGACCTAGGCTTTGGGTGTCTGAACATTGGAGAGATTAATCTGATCTCAGTCTGCACCTTTTGGGGCCATTTTTGCCTATACTGAGGCAAAAGATGCTCACAGAGCTTGCTCTTGTTTTGCCCTTATGGAAATAACTGGCTCTGGCAACAACAGAGAGAAATGGGCTATAATTGCTCTGAATCTGAAGGGATTTCACTGGATTTCAGTGACTAAAATGACAAAAATCCAATGGCAGCAGGGGGAGAGCTAGGCTGGGGTGAGGGGAGTGGGGGGTTGATGGCAAAACTGCTTAGGATTTCTCGGAACTTTGTTTTGAATTTGTTGTATCCAATTATGTCTTGTGTAATCACAGTATTCTGGGGGTTTGTAATCATTCTACTGTGCTTTGGATTATTTTCTTATCTCCTCAAAAAATCTGACCAGAATTTCTGAGAAATGAAAAAAATCCAGTTATCCTGTTGAAGGGAAAAGAAAAAAAAATTTAAAAAGGAAAAAGGAAAAGAAAATGAAAAATGGAGAAGGAGAGAAAATAACCCTATTAGATTGGAAAACTTCTTCAAAAATGCCTTGAAGACAAAAACCGGAAACTATAAAGAGCCTCTATTTATACTCTGTGTTGCTGTTTTCACCCCCTTACAAGCACTGCTGATGGGAAGAGGCTTTCAGCAGTTACTGCTAACTTATGGGGCGGGGGGGAGGTAGCCAAAATACTTCGTGCGAAGGGAGGAAAAAAACATAACTGCAAAGTGCTCCTGAGGCAAGTTCTGATTCAGGAGAGTATTTCAGCTCCTAGCATGCTGCTGCCCTCCCCTGAGACAGGAGAGCAAAGGCTCCCCCGTGCTTTGCCATTCATCCCCAGGCTGCCTCCCTCAAGCTGCGTTGCCAGATCGCTGCGGAAAGGCGCGGTGGAGAGAAGTGCTCTCATCTGGGGCATGTCTGGAAAAGCGTCCCTTACATAAGAAAGAGAGATGTGCTAATGTGCACTTCGGGGGTTTTCTGCAGGCTGTTGTTCAGGAGTTACACATGGCTGTTTAATTTTATTTCTGCCTCCAAAACCATCTCTATAAATTCCTCACTCTTCTATTTTTAGCTGCAGGGGTCTTTTGTTGCAAGATGTCTTTGGTGTTTATTGGTGGGGGGAGAATCATGGTGAAATCAGGAATAAAATATAAAAAGTATGTTAAGAATAAGCCCCCTTTCCATGGCATTCTGCCTTCTGTTGCTGCTCTAAGGGAACTGAAGCAACTCACAACCCTTTCATACCCCAAAACGCAGGACACTTGAGAAAATGCATTTGCACTTTTCTCCTTCTGCTACAATCCATCTGTGGAAAAAAATTAGACTTTGGTTTCTACGTCATTTTACTGTCACCACTCACAGGCACTTGATTACTAACAGAAAGAAAAAAATAAATATAATAAAAGATAACAACCACAAAAGGAAAATTTACTGCCGAAAAGCAGCAGAGCGGGCAGAAGGCAAGGGCAAATGCTCACTTTGATCTCTTTGCTGTGGGGGGACTGATTTCCCTTTCCTGATGGGATCTAGTGCCTGACAGCCCAGGCAATAGATGGAGACAAGCTTAGGCCAGGCTGTCCAAGTTCTGGGATGCTGATGAAGATTAGGGAACGCTCACATGGCCTGCTGTGCCAGCCCTATTCCCAGAGGAGTGAGTGATGTCCCAATCACACCTTGCTGGTGCAATATCAGTCATGGCCTTAGACACAACATGCAGGGAAAAGCAAAAGGAAAGAGTAAAAACTGGGATCAGACAGGGATCAGAGCTTGGGAGCTAGGCTTTCCATTATCACCCATTTGCACTGGGTTTTTTTCAGCACAAAACTGAAATAAACACCTCGTTAAGCACCAATTGTATAAAGGAGGTTGTAAGAACAGAGCCCTGACCAGCCCACCCTCACCCTCCTGGCTGTCTACATCCCTCATTAATGATTGATGGTCACCCTGGGACTGGCCCACCATAGGATGACTTTCTGACCCTGCATTTTCTCAGACACAGCTTGTTCACAGCCCAGCTCCTGCCTTAGCTGATGCACAAGTGAGTAAAGCTTTGCTGCCAAGATGGGCCTGCAGCCTCCACTATTTGGGCATTCCCACAATTTGGCTGTGCCAGCTTGTAGTAAGAGCTGTTTCTGGGGCAAACAGTGCACCAAACCTGCCCGATCCCTCCTTGCATACTGCACAGCACAGCATCTCCTACTTCCTTCCCTCCTCAAAATATGGGCATGTGCAGCTCAACAGCCCTCTGAACCAAACAGTGCCAAGTCTGAGCACAGTCAATGCCTGAGCGAGGGTGAGGGCTGTGCCATGCACATGCCACACCTTGCTGTGAATTGGCAGCAGCAGTGATCTCCCACACGGTTCTCTGAAGCAGCAGTAACTGTCTGGGGGTGTGGGAGGAATTAGCTGCTGGCAAGGGCTGGTTGGTACCCCTGAGGTGAGCTCAGCCCAGCCCAGGACAACAAGTCAGAGAGGCAGCCACATCAGGATAGAAGAGGGAGACAGAGACAAGGGAATGGGATGCTGCATGAGGCTGGTAGGTACCTTTTCTCCTTAATGTGCTCTGGGAACAGGGGAATGGGACTGTCCCTGTTTCTCCCACAAACAAGGACCCTGCCACTGCTTTGTTCAGAAATATTTTCTTTCAAGCAACCCTTTGTATCACACTCCCGTTCAGCCGTGGCAGTGTGTCTGCTTTGTCCTGCCAGCTCAGCCATGGAGTGTTTACAAGCCTCCCTCACCCTTCCAGGCTGTGGTTCAGCTCCATCGACACTGAAGGCAACAGACTCCTCTCTCGGCGTGTGATGAATCAATTACTTCCTCTGACACTCTATTACTATAGCCCTTACATCTCCAGATTGCAGATGAAAAGACAGGCTGAGAAGGGGGACAGGGAAGGGGAGAGGTCTCCTGAGGTCTCCTTCGATTGAGTTGTTGGACATCTGAAGAAATCCCCATCTGCCATATTTAAAGACAGAGAGATGTTTTGCTCCTGAACGGCAGAAAAATCAGAGGGTTTTCACAAAAGAAAACCTAAGAAATCAAGTGGGTCAAAAAACTTCAACAAGATGCAGTGAACATAGATCAATGGTGAGTCAGTCCCCTCTGCTGATGGAGATCCCAGACGTTGTTCCCACCCATGATTAACAGCCAGACATCAGTATTACCAAAGAGACAGTCATTACACCTTCCTTCTCACTGCAAAATAACAATGTAAATGAAACCTCATACCAACACTCACAGAAGAGGAAGGAAGCTGAGCACATGCCTCAAACTCTCGTCCTGCCGGTGGATGGGGGGGGACTTCTTGTTCTACATCCATCAACAACCCCAGCCTGGAGGTTTCCCTGGAGGCCTCTAACACATTGAGCACTTCCCATGCAAACACCCTGCATGCAGCATGGCCTCGGCAGGCACGGGGCTGAGCACAGGGGCTCTCCCACCCCCACTGGGTGAGTGCTGCCTGTCTCAGGAAAGCAGAACTCCACCTCAAAAGATTCCTCACACAGTGTCTTCTGTACCACCTTCTGTATAAGGTGGGGGCAGTCACACAACACGAGCAGCCACCCTGCCAGTTTCCGTGCCATTTGTAACAGAACGAAGTCTGGCAGAGAATTTCTGCTGTCAGACCCCACTGCTTCAGGCTCTGCTTCTAGGAATTCATTTAACAATAATATCTCCATGTCTGACCCAGTGTTACTTTAAAACCACACCATACCACTGTACTGTGATTGCTCACCAAGGCTGCACGTAGATTTCAGGAATTCCTTGGGATTAGCAGTGGGGTGGGGTGAGAAACCAACAGAAAAACCCTAGGTTATTCACTCTTTCTAATGATCTACTCATCTACTCACTAAACCAGCATAAGGAAGGCTTTCTATGGTGTGTTTGAACTGATATATCAAAGACAGTTGCTTAAAACATCCTAGCTGTGATTAGTGGACCATGACTGCTATTAAATTATAAGGAATTCCAAGATCACCAGACTGTGGTTTGCAACATATTATTACATTGCCATTCAATAGTGGTGTGCAGCCGCTTGATTTAAAGAAAACTGAGAACTTGCCTCAGACTAAAATCTAACCTCCCCCAATTCCTTCAAATATGTTCTATGCTGAGTTCTGGCCAAAAGCAACCACAAATTTCTTCTGTTTTTCAGTCTGCTCTTTGCAGTCTGTTCTTTTTATTTTGCATTCATGTTTAATTGCAGAATTCACACCCAGCCAGAAAAGGCTGAGAATGAAATGGTCGTTGTCGGCAGCGCTCTGACCTGCTCCTGTGTGATGCTGCTGCTCAGCAGCCTTTGGAGAGGAGTGTGCACTGCACTGCTGCTATCTAGACTGGGTTTTATGCCTGCAGATGCCCAGATCTTCTCTTCTTTATAAGACAGGAATTTTAAGTAATTCACTAAGGCAGGAACAGTAAATCAATTGCAGGGAAGGAGAAGAACCCAAATTTCACAACTCCCAGAACTGATATTTGCTGGGGAGTCTGCCACTCCCCTGTTCAAGGCCTGACAATAGGGATTATATCCATTGAAAAGGCTGCATGTAGCTAAATCAAACTGTTGCTCATTAAAAGGCTAAACTAGTTCCTGTGTAAATCAAGGTAAAACCTCACATTGCTTTTACTGGGCTTTCCATCTAGTCCTTAACAAAATATGGATAATGTAAAAAATATCATTCTGGCACTCCACTTACATTCACTAACTCCTTACTTAACTTACAGTCTAACTCCTGCATCCTGACAGCAAATGCATGATGTAGAAGAGCATTGCTAATCCCACTGTATAACACAAAAGAAGTGACCAAAACTCATAGTCCCACAGATAGTTATTTAGGTTCCTGAGAGCTGTTTGGGATGAGCCTCTGTGAAGGGTGTCACACCATGGACTGGAGCACTGTTGCAAAGATACTCAAGGGCCTCAGGTTCTGCTGAAAGCAGGAGCATCTCAACACTGTGGTTATCAGGCATTCCAGTGGGATTGCTCTACTCCTATCCTATGGCATCTGCACTGAGCAGGGTCTGCAAAGATGCAAAGGACTTAGAGCTAGAGTGTAGCTTACAGTGCTTGCTCAAAAAAGGCACACGTTTCTGACACTTTTAGCTGAAATCTGAAGCTTCTTAGTGAGGAGTCACCACAGCCAGCCCTGTGCTTGCTCCCTGTCCAGATGCTGTGAGGTCCTGTTCCTTCCCTCGCTGGACAGAAAGGCTGACTAAGAAGTGAGTACACCACCATCACTACCAGCTCCTCCTCAACAGCAGGAAGGAGGGGGAGAGGTCTCTGTCTCTAATCCTATTGTTCCCAGTGTCACCAGCTGGCCCTCAATTTGTCATCATGCCAACAGGAAACAAGGTACAAAATGAGATCTGACTGCTATGCACAGGATGTTAGTGAGCTGACAGGATATGGGAGAGCCCATGAGAGTGCATTTGGGGCCACCACCTTCTGCAGAGCCTGGAATGGGCCTGTCCCTCCAGGGGAAGGCTCTGGGGCATACAGAAGCACAGGCACAGAGCAAGAAGAGATGGGAAGCAGAGAAGAGGGATATGAACAATCTTAAGCTGTTAACTCATGTGGCTGGTCTCACCATCACAGCTAACCCATTCACTGATGTTCCATTTTGGACAATGACCCGGGCTTGATGGGAATTATGAACCATACAGCGGATGCTGGATGGAGTTAAAAAACAGTAGAAGCTCATTTGAAGACAAGTTGAGCTGCAATATCATGTTACCCAGACTGAATTATTTCCTGTACGTTAGAAATGTTGCTTCTGGCTACCCATGCCACAAATGCATGAGCAAGCAAATGCCTTCCTTAACATCTCATCTTTGACTTCCCCTCACTGCAAAGTTAAACTCGACTCCCCCAGTGCTTCAGGAGATGCAGTCACTTCCCCTCACATCCTAGCGAAGAACCCCTCCAACCCCTGGCATTCTCTATTGCTCCAAATATATTTTTCTTTTCTAAGCATTTTGCCAATCACAAGATGAACTGCATTGTTTCTAAAATGTTTACTAATAAGCTAATTATGCATAGTTTTCAAAGCATTTACTAATTAGCTGTCCATGATTGCTGCCTTGTCTAGTCTTAACCTTCACTGATGGAAGGATGGCTTCTCGCAGTATTACGCTCTTGTTTGAAGGAGATGGCAAGAGAGGCTGAATGCTGCAGCCCCCAGCTGCCTGGCTGGCTGTGGGTACTGGGTCTGGATGCAGCTCTCCCTGCCACTTCAGCTCAAAGGAATTTGAGCCAGTGTCTCTGTGGCTCTCTAAGAAGAATGCAGAGCTGTTTTGTTCCAGTGCCCAGCTTTTTGGACGCACAGGAGATGGCCATGCTGCCATAAGAGGCCTTCACTGGCTGTCCAAGCCGCATGTCTCACCCTCGGTAGTGTGGCATGGGAACACCAGCACGTTGCTGCCAGTGTCCCCTGGCCAGCAGTGCTCTGTGAGCTGGGCGCCAGGAGCGTGCTATCGTCCCAGCCAAATCCTGGCTCACTCTGCCCTTCAAGCTGGGAACAGGCGTGGCTCCTCCTGCCATGCCTGCCCTGTATCCAGCACACAGCAGGATGCTGCACTTGGTTCAACCCTTTTGGCACCATTATGGCACTTAGGAGGTCACAGTGACAACTGCATAAATTTCCTCATTATAGTGGCCCCGGTTCCTGTTTCTGGAAACTTTCTGGGCTTGACAGTGGGACCCAAAGTCAGGAGGAAGAGCCTGACTGCAGCTCTATTTCCAACTTGCCATCTCCAACCTATTTTGGGAGTTCCCGGCCCGTTTCCAGAAACCTTCGCACATTTGGCATGTGCCACCAGAGGGGGCTGCGAGCCACGGCAGCGGTCCCCCAAGTCCTTCCCAGGCAGGGATCCTGCCGACTGCAACCCAGTTGCAAGCATGCAGTGGAAATGGCTGCAGAAAAACCCACTGAGCATGGTCTGACTATCAGTTGGGCTTTTTTAAAACACTGTTCCTCTGGAGCAGATGTTGTGACTCAGCTGGAAGGTCTGCTTGCAGAGGAAGCACGAGCGTGTCCACTGCAGCCTGGAGAGAGTGGTGTGCCTCTGCTGCATGCACGCCCAACCTCATCCTCATCCTCTGGTAGGGTCACATGAGCGTGGCTGGGGATGGCAGAGTCAGCAGCGAAACCCAGGAGGGAGCTTTTAGTGGTCCAAAGAGGAGACCCGCAGCGGGAGGGTGGCACAAAAGGAAAAGGTGGTTGGTCATAAATGCAATGACTCACTCATAGCTGAGGTTTCTGACTTGGACTTTACAGGCAAGCAGAGCAGACAGAACAGCAAAATGGCACTTAAGAAGGAGTGGCCAGCTCAGCTACATAAGTGCATAAACTGGGGCGTAGCCATCCCTGTTGCACACTTACTGCAAATGGTTCAGGTCACTCCTGGGATCCCAAATAAACCCTGGCATGCACAAGACTGCCCAGCAACCACCATACCACACGGAATTGGAAACATTTCACCACAGCAGCAGCCTGCTCTTTCCCACTGGATGCCAGTTCCCTTTTCAGTGAACAGATACCAATGATGTGGGGTGCGGTACCTGAGCTACAGCTGCACTCGCAGCACAGACGGGAAGAAACAGCCAGGCACTAGGATGATCTTTTCCAAATAGTTCGGCAGATCTTTTATCAGAGCACCAAACTTCCCTTTTGGCTCTGTCATTACTGCTGTCGCCCCACAGCTGCAGGACAGCACAAAAATGGCCCGGAGCCTGTACTCCTGTACTGTCACAGCATGGACCCTACTGTCACAGCATGCCCACCCTCTCTGCCACAGGGAGCCCTGCTGGTGCACAACAGCCACAACAGCAGGAGGAGGGCAATTTTCTTAACCCAGCATGCTCCCAAAGCAAGACACTTCCTTGGAGCACAACACCAGCACTGAGAGAGAGAGAGAGATATGTTCTGGGGCTTCAATTACACCAAATTACTCCTTTCATGATGGTGGTGATAGAGTGCAGTTACTTCTTAATGCAGCTGGACACAGCTGAAAAATAAAAGCCTAGATGTGCCTCCACTAAACAATAGCAACAAGCAGCACAGAGCAGCCACCTCTGGCTGCCACCTTGGGCATCCATCCCTGGCTGATGCTTCCATCCTCCAGGCTGCCAAAGCTGTTCTCTGCAGCCAGCTCTTGCTCTGGCATCTAGGCAGCACCAGGTTCATAGGCCCCTTCCGGCCAGCTGCTGGCTGAGGGGAAATCACTGACCTTTCCTCAGAGGTCCCAGGGTGCCAGGCACTGTACAAAACACAGGAAGAAATGCCTCCTATCCCAAAGGGAAATGTAAAGCAGATACAAGGAAGGCCAGAAGGGACACGGTAAAACTAAGAAGACTTTTGGAGATATTTTTGTAGGCTTTCGAATGGGTTTTAGGAATGTAAATGTTATGCTTTATGAGGGAGAAACTTTAGCCTAATAAGGTAAAATGAAATGTTGAAAGAAAAAGCACCAGAGGAAGGGGTTATGGTGTTTACCTCTGGCAGCTGGAAGCACAGACTGGCCCCACTAGTGCTCCAAGAGCTGCCAGGTAGCAACACCAGAGCAGGGGACCTTGTCTGCCCAGATGGACTACCCCAATGGTGCCCATCTGCCTGTCACTGTGATGTGAATGTGCTGTATATTAATGATGAGATGTCAAAAGGAGGCCTCTGCCCTGACACTGTGTCTTTGATGCTGAACTCCTGTTGCTGTTAAGATTCACACCTGCAGCTGCAATGAGATCTTTGTTTCTTCACAAAACCCCTCTAACACTCAGATGAGATTTATCACTAGATGGTCACCTATTGTTAATGTATTGTAATGTAATGTAAGTATTAATGCTCAAGCATTACACAGTGTCCATATATGCCTCCTTCTGGTCGGTCACTTAAAAAAATCTTACTCCTATCCATTTCTTTTAGGCCATGTTTATCATGCACTGTTCCCTCAACCCCCAACAGCTTCCTATCAAGTACTGTCCATGAAGCTCTTTCAAACCCACTCCAATTCAGTGCTGGCTTAAGGGAGCAGGCACCCTAAGTCAGCTTGGCTCTCAGCTCACAGCTGTGTCCAGCAGAGGCTCAAGTGCACAGTGGATACATCGTGTTGCACTTTAGTAAAGGTTCCCTTGTGCACGTACATGCAGAAAGGGAAATAGTGAGACCACACAGCAGCCACTCAGACAATTGCCACGGTAAAGCAGAAAGCAGCAAAGGGTAACCAACATCCCCAGTGCTCAGGCAGTCCTACTGCACACACCACCTGCAGCTTGGGACCAGACAATGCTCCCTCACAGGCAGAAAACATGGCAAAAGTTGCACAAGATGCTCAGAGCTAAAACTGACATCTTCCTACAGGTGGAGGAAAAGCCTGGTGCCCACGAGGATTTCCAGCTCTCTGACCAACCTGTTTTTGCTTGCCTGAGACCTTGAAGGGGCAGAAGCTGGAGTCCCTCCTGCCTAGTTTAATCCCTGCCCTGCACACAACACTGTCCTGGCCAATGCATATGGCATACTCTTTAGACTGCAAATATGGGGCTATACAGCCTTTATTACTGTGAATTTGGGGCAGCTGCATTAGCTAGGAAGAGGCTGTACAGTTCAGCTTATGCAAGCAACAGTAAAATCTGATAGCAACTATGGTTCTCACATCCACTGCAAGGCCTCGTTGTGTTCATCTATGCCCACATTAAGCCTTTCTCTACCTTCTCCCTTCTTTATACACAGGCCTGATCCTGCAAAGCACTGAACACCTTGCTCACACAGTGACTTCAGGGAGAGTTCATGGTGTTCAAAGCCTTATTAGCCCAGGCTTTATCTGTAGGGGGTGACAAGATCCCCAATGACATCAATCAGCACACCTTCATTAGAGGTAGAGGAGCTATGCTGATTTATGATAGCTGAGCATCCAGCTCTGTACTTCATAACCTTCAGTACATCATCAAACCCATGCCGAATTCTTTGTTCTCCTCAGGACTGATTCTGCAGCCTCATAAATGCTTCCCCTTTTCCTTTATCCTTTTTTACAAACAGAATTTCCCTCTCCATATACAATCTCCTTTTATCAACAGGACCAGTGTATCTAGCAGGACTGCTCTATCAGGCCTCTTTTAGGAGACCCCAAGCTCCTTCACAGTCAGGCATCCTTGTAGCTGGTTGTGGATTCCAGATGAAACCCACAGGTTTATATGTCTGCTGAGACCATGTTATTAACTCAGACTTTTATGGTGCCCTTTGATGCCATTAATTATTATTTACTAGTTGTTAACTGTTTTTCCCAGACATCCAGTTTCTGGGTCGTTTCTTAGAAGAAAAAAGGGGAAAAAAAGCAAACACAACCATCCCCCAGTTTACCAAACATAGCAGAAAAAGCACTATGGGAAGTGAGATCCAGCCCAAACATCTCAGACCACCACGACTCCAGCCTCACATGGCCCGAATCTGTGTCTCCAGCCACAGGGCTCTCTGCCACACCTCTGCCTAGTTACACACCAGGAAATTGCTCTGCTCTCCTAGCATGGTTTAAAAGAGCAGCAAGGCCACCTTGACACAGAAAATCAAGCAGCCTTTTAGCCAAAGTCAAGCTCAGGTTGAAAGCCACTTGGGTCTTGCTTTCAGGTGGTATCAGGCCAAGTTAAGAACTACCAGCTCATTGCAGAGCAGGCTCATCCTATGTGTCCAAAGCAGCATCTTAAAACCTCACAGGCAGCCCTTGCTCCTGAAAGGCAAGGAGATGCAGCACTGTGGGGGCTCAGGGTGATGCCTGATTTCAAATGCAAGGAAGCACAAGACCCATACCACTAGGCAAAAGCAGGAAGAGGAGGTAACTATGTACTAGAGAGGAAGAGGAAGGCTCTTACTTGCAGTCATGTTTTTCGATTTCGAAGTGAGGGTTGAAGTTGAGGATAATCTTCTGGTTGGATTCAGGGGCGTAGATGACCCATTCACAGTTCTGGTGGGAGGGGTAGTCATTGGGGTACCCTGGGGAGGTGATGTACCCGGCATCCTTGGAGTTCAGGCGCCCCCCGCATGGCTGAGCTGCAGAGACACAGAAGGGAACAAGGCATTGAAACGGGTTCTGGGCATCAGGTGTGCACAGCAGGTCTCCCTGGGCCGCTGATAGGGGTGGTCTGATAAAGACCATTGACATCTTTGGTACTCTAATATTTGATATTAATCTCTAGGCAAGGAGAATTATTCTGCAGAACAAACATACTCCTTTCCCCGCCACCTCCTGCCACACTTACATACCACATTTCACACAGACCAGAAGAGAGAAACGAATGCTCTTGCCAAGGCAATTACAGAGCCATAAAGTAAGAGACAGATTGATATCAGATCATCTGGAGCTGCCTCATTTTATCCCTTCTTTTGCCTCCTTTGCAAGCTGCTCTTTGTCAGTCTCCCACAGCTGCCTCAAGAGACACCAGAATTTGGATACTACAAATTCAATCCAGCTGCAGGAGGGCAGAAAGCTGTGCTGTTTCCAGGGAAGGAAACTGAGGCACGTCAGGGATGATGGTCAGGCCAGGCCCACCCGCACCATGTGGCAGAGCTAAGGACAGCACCCATCCTTCCTGGCCCCAGCCTGCAGCCCCATAAAAACCCCTTTCTGCTTGCTGTGCTGTCCCTCCCCAACCCGCCTGCCCCAACAAACCCATCTCAGCTGACTTGCAGCTAACCCATCCACTGGAGCTGTAGAGACAGATAATCAGCAGTAGTGGTTTTGTGGGACTAGCCCACAAATGGCTGGCAGTGGCTGCGTGGTAAGCAGAGGAAGCTCTCTCAGCTTTGGGCTAGAACAGGCCCCAGAGGGTGATTTCATAATCAAAAAACCATTTAATCTCATGAATGCTGCAAATCAAATTCAGGGGCAGCATAACTTGCTGGGAGGAAAACCTGCATCATGAGGTCACTTGATAATGCACTACAAATCCCAAAGCCCCTTTCTCCATGGGACCCCCATCATGTGTCCTGCTTCTCCTATTCCCCTGCCACTCCCTTGTACCAGCACCCAGACCCACAGGCTGTAACAGCTGCTCCCAGAACACAGCATTGTCTCTGCATACCCAGTAAAACACACAAAACCCACCAAAATGGACAAAACCCTAAGCCCCTCATGGCAGGCATACAGCATGGTCCTGGTCCCACATTGTGGAAAGTCCTTCACCTCCCTGACAATAAGCTGTGGGGTACAATGTGAGGTGCAAACCCTCAGGGTTGTCCCCCCTGTCGGGTTGTCCCCCCTGTCAGGTTATCTCCACAGCTCTGGAGGACCCTGGGCATGCAGGAGAGTGCAAATGGGTTTTCCCAAGGCCCACACGTGCACGCCCTGAGATGGGGCCTGCAGCACATCCCACACCCCCAAGGGAGCCAAGGCACAGAGAAGCATCACCCTTGATATAGGGGAGTAACCACACATCCCAGCAGCTCCGTGAGCCAAGGGTTTCCATGGTGTTCCCCACTGCCTTGGTCCTGAGGGATGTTTCTCTCCCTCCACAGCAGTGCTCACTGCAAAGCCCCAGAACCACCCAGGAGAAGCAAAGCAGTGCAGATTGTGTGGCCTCAGCCCCATGCTGTGGTCTGGCTCTGCTCCTCTGCCGTAGGGTCTGCCAGGTCCCAGGGGTGTCCCCTGCCAGGCTGTCACAAGTCCACCCGCTCTTGGGAGGGACATCCCAGCCTGTGTTCAAACTGCCTCTTGCCAGAGCCAAGGCGAGCAGCAGGAGTCAGGCAGGACCCCTCAGCAGTAAAGCTTCCTGCAAAAAAAGCACTTTGAATAAACAACCTGCTGCCTGCACGCTGCCTGCAGAAAATGCACGTGTCCTGTGCAAAAACAAGGGCAACAGGAGGGCCCTTCATGGGGCAGAGAGGTTTCCTTTGCCATGAAAAAACACTCAGTTTCCCCCATGTTTTTCATGCCCTCTAACACATTCATTCTTCAAAATAACTTTCTTCGCACACACCCAAAGGCAGATCTGCAGCCTTCCCTTTTTCTTAAAATAATCCTGTAAGTATCCTGAAAAATACGAGGGGAAAAAATGCAGCACTGCCATGAAGAGCTGAGAATACCAAAAAACATCTGGTTTTGTTCCACAGGAGAGATTGCTCAACACACAAACATTTACAAACCTACATTCTTGCACAAATATCTTCTCTCAGGAAGACATATTTGCCCACACATGTGTTTATATGGGTTTGGAGGGAGGGAAAGAAAGAGACATTCACGTGGAAAGAAGAAATTCATAGACTTGTTGACATCAATGTACAAATAGATGTGTAATTCACACTTCACTCATGTACGCACTTTCACACCTTCTCATAAGAATTCACACCTCGTTTGCACACATGTCCACCCCCTCCAGCAAAGAAAAATATTCAAGCTGCAGATTATTTTTCTTGGAAAGGGCAAAGTCTAGAAACAATGAAAATACAGTCAATCCTTCCACACCTCGTCATCCCCTCCCTGTCTCTCCAGCTTTCACACACATGCTACCCGCTAGGCTGATACCACCAACATCACCCACCACTCAGAGGCTGCTAGCCCCTTACTCACACCGGACACCGCGAACACCCTGTGAGCCCTTGCAGCTCAACCCGTTGGAGGGGAACTGTCATGTGAACAGAGGTGTCAGCCTCCAGCTTGCTCCAGCTCTTCCACAACAAATGAACTCAGGAGCAGAAACACAGTTCTACCCTGACTTTGAAACTTCTCATCGCAGGTCATCACAGTTCAGTGGGACTGAGCTAAGGAAAGCCCTAGGCTTGATCCTAATTTCAGGTCAGCTTGGTGCCCAAATTAAACTGTTGGTGCCAGTGAGGACAGCCTGAGTGAGAGGGGCTGGAGCCCAGTTCTCTGCAACCGAGGTCTCTCCAGCAAAACCAGACAAGCAGGTGAACCCCCGCGTAAGCAAGAGCACCAGCCACGTCCCTCAGGTGTTCAGATACCACCAGGAAAATGTCACCATCTTCCTGGAACAGTGAAAGCCTCCCACCTGCAGGAAAGCTTATCTGTGTCTCTCAGAGGAACATATTTTGTCCTCTCATTCATTCCTCCCCAAGAAGGTCCAGAGAAATGAAAGGGGCTACTTCAGAATAGCACTGCCTTGCCCACGTGGTGGGCAACAGCATACCAGGGAACTCAAGGCTTCTTAGAGTTATCTGAAGAGGCAAAATGACTTTAATATCTCTGTAATTGTTCTATTGGGCTTTTCCTCTTTTGACTCACAGAGGTGAGTCTAGCAGAACACGTGTAACAGCAGCACCTATCTTGCAGGTGAACATGTGCAACAACAACAAAAAAAATCTATCACCATGCCCACTGATGGGCAAAGGGTTTGACCCAGCAGTCATGCCAACCACTGTCTTTCTGTATAAAATATAGCCTGTTTTGTATACAGTAGAGGCTCAAGCTTCTATGTAAATGGATTCTTACAAACTGATGCATTGCAACCACGCAAAAGAAAAGGAAAAAAGAAAGGTTAGTGGCATGGCTACTGCTCAGGCTGTGTGTGCTGGAAGCAAGATGTGTTCCATAGCTAATGGGTTTTGGCAGCTTTTGCCAGCCCTGAATTCATTTAATAAAATTAAAGTTAAATTCCGAAGTATAAGCCAAGTCTGCCAGGTGTGTGGGACATCCCGTTGCTCAGTAAGCAAAATGTAAGCGTTGAAAGCAAACTGCTGGGGCCTCTGCTAGTCCACATGGTAGAGGGGCCAGTGGAGTGCTGTGCCAACAACAAGGCCACAGGAGAGCAGCAGGACTCCTCAAAGGAGGCTAGGGAGGTCACTACTCCCTGGCAGTGTTGGAGTAGACTATGGTCAGGTTGGGAAATCAGCAGACCCCCACCTTTTCATTAAGGCTCACTATAACATACATTATCCCTGCAACCCCCTCCATGCAGGGCCACCCCAACAGGAGAACTACACCAGAGGATGACAACCAAGCCACAGGAATGGGAAAAGAAGACCTGGAGAAGCTCATGAGGGGTGAACTCCTGCAAATGCTGCATTGTACAGTGCGCAGCTCCAAAGTTTCCCATGGAGATGGGTATCAGCAGCTGAGCTCCTCACCCTTTACAAGGGGCAGACACCTTTTTCTCTGCCCCGACCTGTGGAAACACCCAGGCTGATGAAGTCTCCTCCTGCCTCGGCCAGGCCACAACAAGCAATCATCACTCAGAGGACCCAAAAATAACAGCCAGGCCCCAGGAACCTTCACCCACACTTGGGGTTTTTCAGCTCTGCAGCTCATCAGGAGCATGCAGAAACCTTAGGCCGGGAGCAGGGCATTCTCCTACTTGAATTTCCTGCCAATTAAACCCCTCTGGATTTTCCTCACCCCAGGAGATCAGGGCTCACTGTTATTGTTGGACCTTCCACACAGAAACTAAAGCCAACTCTGGCTGTAACAAAAATAATCATCACCAGAGAGGCCCGTTTCACAACAAACATACATACTACAGCCTCTCAGAGCTTGTAGTGTCCGGCACAAAATTACCATGTGTTTTGATCTGCTGACCTCAATTTACTTTTGGGATATCATTCAGGGCTGCACACAAATTTTAAGGGGTTCTGGATGTCTTAGAAGCAGCAGCAGCATCACTGTCTGTGCTGCTTGAAAAGAGCAGCCTGTGAGGACAGCAAAGGAACAGGGGAGAGAGATGTGGGAGTTCTACAGTGGGCGGATGCACCACCTAGCCTTGTCACTTCTCTTTCTGGCATGAGGTCCTCCAGCCCAACTTCACACTCTCACTCAACCACTGCAGAAGATTTCCATGTCCCAGGATTCAGCACCGGGCAAGAGATTTGCCCTGCCAACCCTGTGACAGCACAGCAAAATACAGGTTCTGGCATACGAGACCCACTTCTCTCAGAGCTGCTGAACTTGGCTCGAGGCCTTCTGCAGGAAATCCATGTTTCAGTTCTGTTAGTCACACAGCTCTCCAAATATCAGAGTTTTTCAAGGTCCATGCGTGTCCAAGCACTTTGCCAAACCCTGGTATGGAGGAGACAAACAAATCTCTTCTGCCAAGGATTCATTACCATTAACGCTCATCCTGCCTCATCCCCCAAGCTCTGACCCTGGCCGGGCACAGCGAAGGTGGCAGGGGCTCTTACCCCAAACCACATGGCACAACTTTCACAGGAGGCAGGAACACAAATATGAACTCTTGGACTTAAATCATACAGTTTAGCCATTGGCCAAAGAGAGAGACATAGTGCAGAGGAAGCTAATAAGATTGGATATTTTATCCCCGGTAGCATAGATCATTTTAGCAGAAGCGTGTTTGCTTTGGATTGCGAGATAAAGCTTCAAAGACTTCCTGAACAAATTAATGGACAAACACATCCAAACAATACAAGGCTCTTACATGCACATTTCATTCCGGAGCACTGCCCACATCCACATCTTGAGATTTCACACAATCAGGGAAAGTCCCCTGAACAATTCATCGAGGACTTTTACCAGTTTAACTAAAATTTCACTTAAAAGTAGAGGCACGGTGAAGTAGAATTTAAAGACTGCTTTTGTGATTTGAACTAGGATTTTGTTCAATTCAGAGTGTCTCAAGCCTGTCATGAGACAAGCTCATAAAACACTGTCTGGGCTTAAGCAAGAAAGGAACGCTCCAATCCATCAGTTGAGGAATGCAGCCATTTGACTGCTTCCTAAGGCAACTGGGAAGGGATGCAATATATTCATTTTATAGCACTGGACAGCAGTGAAAGGGGAACACTGGAAAGCTCAGCAAATGAAACATTTGAGCTGTGAGTCTTTGCAAAATGAGATAATTTCAAACTATTTTTAAATAAGAAGGGAATGTTGGAGGGAGGAAGAGAGAAAAGGAGATTTGGAGACTTCTGATACGTGCACTTTTTTCCCCCGTGTTAATCCACAAAAGAATTAAGTAGAAACTTGAAATGGAGACCTACTCAAGCTTCACCATGGAAAATGAGAGGGCCAAATCCCGAATGCAAATCCAGGTAATTTGCTTTGAAATCACTGGAGTTCAGCTGATTTATACCCCTGGGGTTCTGGATAGTCGCCTTCCAGGGGCTGACATTGCTTTGTACCACTTGAGAGCCAGTGACAACCTTGACCTTTAAATGTCCATCCTGTCCAACCCCTCTCTTATATCCTTGATGAGATTTTATATCCTGTTTATCCACCTTCGATAACTTTATTATTTCTCATCTTATATCAGAGGCAAATGCAATTCCAATAGGACAACCAACTTAATAGTCTTTCTATAGATACATGTACACACAATTCTCCCAGCTTGCCTGCAAATGTAATCTGTGGGTCTGGAATTACAACTCCTGGCTGCTCCAGTAATCATCCTGGAGAGCATGTGAGTGTGTGTGTACACATGCAAGGGAGGCAGATAACTGCATTTTGAACTTTGAGAAATCATGCCTGCCTCTCCTGCCTCTCTGTTAGGCTCCCAAGGGCTTGAAGTCTCATGGAAACACACAGCCATCTCCCAGGAATAGGTGGCAGCTTTAGGAGACTATTAAGCTGCAGGTCAGGCAGTTTCTGAGTAAAACTCCCCAGTACTGCAAGCAGGGAAACAGATTTGGGGAAGCTTGAAGCTTCCTGCGTGGCAGCCTGCTACCTTACCTATAGGCTACGTGAGGAAAAAATATGGTGGTGAAAATTTGCTGAGCCACCCCCATTAGTGCTGTCAATAACAGGCTGGTTCAAGGGCCATGGAGACAAGAGACATTTCTAGTTGTACACATGGAAAAAAGATTCCCCTAGGATTCCTCTCTAAAGAGCTTCAGGCTTGATGAAAGGTGTTCAATGCCTCTGAAATACTAATTAGTACTATTGCAAAAATTCCAAGAAGAAAAAAAAAGCTTATCTCATCTCCCCCCACACCCTCCCAGCTTCCTCACCCCTTTTGAACTGATCAGTCAGGGTCCATTCTGAAGCTGAATCCTGGTTTTCCCCATCACACAGCGGCAGTGTACCCCTGCCTCTTCCCACAGCAGCTGGCACAGCCTCTCAATCTCACAACACCCCTGGCTTGGCCCTCCCTCCCAGGGGCCCTGTTGGAGTCTCAGCACAAGCAGTGCCCTGGCTGCAGACAGCCCCACGGATGGGACGGGAGGGAAGCAGCACCTCCTGAGGCACTCAGGGAGAGCCCCACCGCGGGACCCCCATGCATGCAGTAGTGGCTTCAGCCTCTGACAGCGTGCTCAAAGCTAACTGCTGCTGAGCCTCACCACTAGCACCGAAGTTATTGCACATTCTGGTGAGTATTTACCTGCTGAGCACATATTCAGCAGTCAAACAGAAAGAGAGGAAAGCAGCAGCAAGCTTGGGGTGCGCATGAGGGAGAAAGTTGTCCAGGGGCTCCGGGTGTGTGAAGGATAGCGCAGGGAAGGGATGGACACAGAAGTGTGTGCATGTGTGTGGCAGGCAGCAAGGCAGTCCCCCCTGACTGGAGGGGCTCTGGGGGTAAGAGGAAAGGTAGGGATCTGTGTGCCTGTGAAGAGAAATGAGGAACCAGGGAGATGACAAGTGTGTGTGTGTGTCTACATGCACAAGGGGCTCTCCCTCCTCTTTTCCCTCCCTCCTCTTTCCACTTGCATCCCTTTTAAAAAAGGGGGTTCAAAGGAGCCTTTCAATAAAACATAAGCAAAGTACAAGGACAGCATCCTTTTGGCTTCACCATCTTTCTAGAAGGGACATAGAAAAGGGCAAGTGTTCAAGCTCTACACAGGCAGCATTTCACACCTAGGGGTGACCCAGTAGAACAGCTGGGCAGATGTCGTGCCTTTGTCTCAAATTCACGGGGAGAAATGAGAGCAGGTTTCATAGACCTGGAGCCCAGAACTTCATCTCTGGAGCCCATTTTCTTTGACTCATCAAGTACGAAGAGAGGGGGAAAAGCAGTCAGACAGAAAGTCCCTACAGCTATCCATGCCTGCAAGCAATACTTCAGGCTATTCTGCATGCCAGCTTGTTGCTTGTACCCCTTTTCCCAACCTGCCTGGGAGGAGGTTGCCTCACCAAGGCTGCAGCTGGAGCCCCAACCTCCCAGCATCACTCTAGCCATCCTCCCTGATTCACGGGCGCCGCTTGCACACGTAAAGGGTTACAGATCCAAGCTGTGATTTCGAGTGTTTGGCCCCGTGCCTGCTGACCTCGTGCTGACAAACCTTTCCTCTGTGTTTGTGTCTTTTCACTGCACAGACATCAAGCCCGGCTCAGGATCTGGCCTTCTGAGACTGCGCTTTGGCTCAGGCAGGGAGCAGGCTGACCCTTTGATTCTGAGTGTGATTAAACCCATGCTACTGTAGCGCTAAGCCGTGTGCAACACTGTTAGCAACAGCCCTGATTTATGTTGTTGCTAGTATTGCGGTTTCCACCAGGGTGTAGACAGGGATTTCGAAAATAGCCCAGCTACCTCTTTGTCTGTGTGTGTGTATTATAATTAGCAAAGTGTCAAAGGTCTGTTACAGAGTGAGGATGGAGCTGGAAACGTTCACACCCCACTTCTGCCCCCACCCCCGTGCTGACACCATCAGCCCCGGCTTGGGTGTGTGCAGGCACATCAGCTCTCCACACTTGCCGGATTAGACAACTGTATTCCCAAGACCCCATGGGGGCACGGTGGTGGTGACTTCACCACACAATGGAGAACAAGTTTAGCAGCTTCCAGTTTGCTCTCAGGCTGCTGCAATCTGCCCCCACCACCGTGGCTAAATGACAACTTTTTTTCTATTTCGATTTCAGATAGGATCACGGGTCTCAGATGTAGACAATTTATTTTCCTAGCACAGCTGGTCTGTCAGAGGTCATATAATTTGGCAGCAATCCCAGTGCTTAAAAATTAATTTTTCCTTATTAATACAACTGGGGGTCCCACAGGATAGGATCCCAGCCTTATCTGAACCTGACAGCTTCCTAAACCCCATGAAGGATTCTTTCTCCTCTCAAGCTATCTGCAGTACAAGGCCACTATGTCCTGGTGCCTGGCAGCACTGAGGTTTCTGCTAGGAAACCAACCCAGCCGCCTGCCTGGACTGGCTGCTGGGACAGGAAGCGCTGCCTTCTCCAGCCCAGCAAAGTAGGGTGCTTTCTCTTTTTAACCTTCTAAAGCCACACACAAGGTACCAAACACAGAGTAAATACTTCAAGGAGGATGGCGGGGCAGAAGGAGCAAGGCAGGGAAATGGGAAGTGCCTCCATAGAGCCCTCTGGGACCAATATGCACGCCTGTCACTCCAGACACCACACACCATGATTTTCTGTACCAGTAAAACTAGGAAAACAAAATGCAGCATCCTAACCTGGGTCAGAGCCCCCCAGCGAGCTTGTATCAGTGGTTTTCAGTGATGCTCTGATAACTATGTGATTCCTAGTCTAAAAAAGCTTTTGTTTCCAGTAAGAGCTGAGTTAACAGCACACGGGCCTAAGGCACTACACTCAGTGCTTGCGTGGGTGTGTGTGTGTGCATGTTTGTATGTGTGGCCGTGCACTTGCTTCGCAGCAATTTTTTTTGGTCCCCCTCCCCACCTTGCTACATCTCCTAAGTCACTACTAAAAATAATAGCTTTTAAATAAACTATTCAGAAGGCTTCAGAGTGAGCTTTGCTCAGAGCTGCATAAACATCATCTGAATGGCTCAGTACTTGGGTCACTCAAATCTGTTACTTTCTTACTTCATTGCTTTTTACAGGAAAATGAAAAACACACAGCCATCCAACCTTCAGATTTATCTTCACGGGTCTCCCACCCACTCTCCTCCATGGTTATCTCAGGGTTTGCTTGGCTACATACAAATTGGCAGCTGCACTGTTTATCTCTTACTGTAGAAATATTGCATGAGGGTTTTTTTCCATGTGGATTATCATATTATTGTCTATTAAAAACGTCTCCCCTCTCTACTAACCTCCCTTAGGGAACCTAAAGAGGGACTTCCATAATGGGGGAAGGCTTTCAGATACACCAGACTGAAACATAAATCCATCTACTTCTGGCATGTTTTCCTTACTGGGCTGGCTAATTTACTGGAGCTGAGTGTAGCCTGATCGGGGTTTGCATCCCATTACCCCGTACCTTTGCTCGCTGTGCTGGCAATAAAGTCATTTGACCGGGTTTGCAGCCACTCATCATCATCATCTCGGCAAACCACCGCTGGTGCCGGTCACAGAGAGACAACTTCCCTGCTGGCTCCAACACCATGTGATGCTCTGCTTAGCCGGGAAAACCCCGCATTCAAATAAACACTGCTTACAGCGACTGAATGGCCTGAAAGACATGGTTTGCTCACAAACCTCTTCCTAGTTAACAGTCCTGGTGCCGAACTCACTTCAGGATAGAAGGAGGTGCCGCATGGACACAGGCACACACGCGGGTTCAGCAGACACAGGGATCACAACCAGGCTGGCCAGTGCACCCTCAGGAGCCAGCCTCAGGTTACAGCCAGATCTGCCACAGCACAAACCCACTCCAGGAGATCAGACACTGCTTCTGCAACAAGGATCATCTGAAAAGACTGTTGCACTCAGCAAGGGTCTCCCAGGACACTGCCCTTTCTCTTAATCTCATCAAGTGCCTATTCATTTTCCTACTTGAACAAAAGATGGGATTTTTTTTTTCTTTCCTGTATAGCCGTAAGGAAGGAGATGATACCAACCGGCATCTGAATGTTTATCGGGAATGTCTGTGTTTCGTTCTGCAAAAGACAGGGATTTTCTCAGGCAGCAGAGACTCTCTCACTTCCCCTGTTCAAGGGGAAGCTGGGTGGCCACAAAGCTCGGGGACAGGAGAAGGCAGAGAGGCAGGAGAAGTCAGAATGCACTCTGCCATCATCTAACACTGCTCGGGTCAGACCGCAGCTCAGGGCCCTGAGCCATGTCCCGAGGCCCCGACTAACGGGAAGGCAAACCCACAGCTCCAGCAGCTGCTGGCTTGGCACTACCGTCCTGCCAGCAGCTCCTGAGCGCAGAAGGAGCCCCGAGAGAGCACTGGACGGCATATCCTTTTCCTCCAGAGACTACTTCAGATCGGACCCTGTTGCCCCCATCAGCGATACTCAAAGCCAGCGGCCGAGGAGCACAGGGCCCAGCCTCAGCCTGCCCCACTCCTGTCCCCACGCCGAAGCAACGCAAAGACGGGTTTCATCCCAGCACCTCCTGACAGTCCAGCCTAGCTCTTCAGCGAGGAACAGAAAAACACACTCGCGTCCCAATACCTGCCATGAACCCGCCTTGTCCCGGGACAACCGGGCGTTTGCAAAGTAGGAGCAGGTCCCGCACGTACCGCGGGCAGGCTTTCCTGAGGGTGCCGCCGCCAAGCCCTGCCCGGCCCCGGCTGCCTGCTCCCGCCAGATGATTTTAATTTCACACCTAAAGTTTCCCGAGGTTGCAGCCGGCGCGGGGCCGCGGGCATTTGGATGCGGGTGTCCGGCATGTGGCTGGTCCCTACCGCTGTCCCTCCCTTCCCCGCAGCTCCCCAAAAAACCGGCACGCAACTTTCCCATGCGGCCCCGTCCCCTCGCCCGTTCACGCCGGGCGGTGGGAGCCGCGCGGCTGCAGCCGCTGCGCTCCTTGCCGGGGGTGCGCCATCCCCGCCCCGCCGCACGCATGAACCCCTCCAAAACCCGTGCTGCGAAAGCTGCGTGGCGCGGCCGATCGCTCATGTATTCCCTAAAATTATTCGCACGCAAAGCACCTATGCGTGAGACCGGGACCGCGCCCGGGAACCCGAAAGTTAGGCGGACGGGAACATCCCTCGTCCCTGAGGGCGCCTTACCTGTCTCCGCCGTGCCTCCGGAGCCGGGCAAGCACAGCCCTAAAAATCCCCAGGCGAGAAGCAACGTATCCATCCTCCGGAGCAAATTATAAAAAAACCCGAAACCCACAACACAAGACCCGAGGCTGCGGGGTAGGGCTTCGCCTCCCTATCCCGGGCGCGCCGCGCCCCGCGTGGGCGCCCCACTCGCGACGAGCTCCGGCGGGGCTCAGCGAGGGGCGGCGGCGCTCCCCGCGCCGGGGCTGCGGGGCAGGCGGTGCC